>UZAF01018118.1:0-23701 GCA_900617895.1 Haemonchus placei | reverse complement strand
AAGACCCGATAGACAAGGTGAAGTCATCTTGCTCCACGACAACGCCAGGCCCCATAATGCCCAAGTCGTCAAAACAGCACTCCAAAAGCTTGAATGAGAGGTTCTTCAGCATCCACCGTACTCTCCGGATCTTGCACCTACCGACTACCACCTTTCCGCTCTCTGTCAAACCAAATGAGGAGTGTTACCTTCGATGGCGAAGAGGTTCTTGAAAACTGGCTCAACAACTTCTTCGACACCAGACCGGCCGATTTTTGGCGAAACGGCATCAACAAATTGGTCGAGAGATTGGAGGAGGTCGCAAACAGTAACAGGAGGATACATCATTGATTAATTTATTATTATAATTATTGTTTTTGTTAAAATAAATCTTTGTGAAAAAACTCTACGAACTTATGTTACAACCCAATACATAAGGTCAAGGGTGCGACTCTATACACCATGCGAATAACCTTAACAGTACAATTCCGCTAGAGTTCAGGCAGTTACGGTACAACCCAGATGAGAACGTGCCTCTCGGGGGTTCCAGGGGAAAGTGCATTCATCATGAAGGCACATGACCGGTTCCACTAGTTTCCCTTGGCGACAGCAACTGTCGCAAGTGGGCCACAATTGACTCACACAGCTGACATTTTTCGTCATCGGGTTAGTGAAACGTCTCGCTGATAAGCCCTATCAATATTTCCCTTCCCTTTTTTTTTCTTGTTTGAAGAAGTAGCACCTACAGTAGTCACTTCCGGTTGTGTACTTTGAACTTTTGTTTACCGCCTAAGTTATGTCTAAACTCTGCTGTAAACACATTCTCTCTCTCCCCCTTTCTTCGCTTCTTTGCGGCTGACGTGTACTCTTTGAGCACGACGCTGTATTGAACCATCGTTATCCCCATATCGTTATGTTCAGAGCTCTATCACTAAGAGCCTTTCACAATTTTCACATACCGCTTGATGAAATGAGGCCGACAGCAGGTCTTATAGGTAAGTTACACGTTGTTTTAAAGATTTTAATAGTTTCTATTGAAAAAAAAGCTAGTCGAAAACTTTATGAAAGCCCTCAAAGGTTCGATGGTGTTAAAAAAGCGATGGACGTCCGAGTTTGTTCTAAAGTCATTTGAACTAGCATTTTTTTTGAAATGGTTTCGATTTTAAAAAGATTTATTGGATGTATAGCATTGTTTAATACCTTCAAAATACAAATGATTTGATCCAATTTTATATTTCAGTGATAGGGGATGAAATATTAAAAGGATCAACAATGGATACTAACTCCCATTTTATATGTAAAAAATTGCATCAACTCGGTGTCCAGGTGAAAAAGGCAAGTTTTTTTGGATACAATTTCTCTTCTCCTATTTTTGGATACATGTTTTATTCTCAACCTTTCTTTTATGGCTTACAATTTTCATTTCTCTTCTATTTTTGGATACATGTTTTATTCTCAACCTTTCTTTCATGGCTTACAATTTTCAATTCTTTTTTCCAAATACAAAACGAATTTATAGTATAAGAGAAGATTGTATATTGATTAGAGTAAACAACTTTCGCTGATCAACGTACAATCCTTCTGCTTACTATCTGTGTTGGTATACACTTCGTCTGAACAGCCTTCATTATACAGAATTGCAGTCGCGGAAACGTCGCTGTCAAATGGTTGCATCGATCGTCGATGCTCTTGCGACGCTTGAGTGACGCGTGCGGTAATCAATGTTAGGGCATTTTGCTTCGTCTAGCTTCGATTAGCCCTTGTCGCATTGATTGCTTTTGTGCGGTCTATTATTGATCGTATGGAGGGCGTTTTGTATACTATGTGGATTGAGGGAGCAGTAAGTCGGCGATCTGCTCCTATTGAAACATCATGGAAGCCTCTCTGAACGACTTTTTATTACTTATCGTTTATACACAGGGCAACCTGGTGGTGATTAGCTACGCGATCGGGGAAAGTACATGTCCAGCTGATGATCTGATGCACTTTAAAATAAGCTCATTTAATCTTGAAATAGCGCTGCGAGTGCTTGATCGACGGGTGTTCGTGTGGTTCTTGCGTTGTGACAAAGGCGACCACCAAAGGAAACCGCAAAGCCGATTTGGCTGCGATTGCAATTTGCACAAGGGAGGACTGTCTGATCGCGACACACACGGTGAACTTCGTTATTGATCGTGATCAGCGGCACTGTGTGCTTTTTATTCCACCTTTCTCGCACTAAATATATGTAGATTCATTTGAATAAATGCCGATATATTTACTTGTCATTTTCAACTATTTCCAGTTTTTGCTTAAAGTCACAGTATCTAAAATCTTTAGTTTTCAGTCTTTTAGTTGATTCTATTTTACTGCTAAATAAGCTCCTTTTATCTGTACTGAACAAATTGCCCTTCTCCCTAGTTTCTAAGCACAAAGATTGTAAGAAAAGTAATGAAACCTGTTCTCTTTTATCAATAAATCTCCATAAATCCTTTAGTTTTCCCAGTTTACTGTTGAAAAACGTGTTGTTGCTAATTTGTTTAGAATGGAAAAAAGGGCAGCCAACATTTTACCACCCAAATGTAACTATTTAAAAATTGACTTTTTGTAGATATCATCTATCGGTGATAACGTTGACGATATCAGCGATGAAATCCGTTCATTTAGTGAACGATTTGACTACGTATTCACCACTGGCGGTGTGGGACCCACCCACGACGACAAGACCTATATCGGTAGGTCATACCCTTATTTTACCGTACTTTGCTTCATTCGTTCTCCACAAAACTTCTCCACTACCTGCAGGCTTGGCGCGAGCGTTTAATGAAGATTTGCGGCAATCACCAGAGATCGTTGCAGCTATCAAACGTTATTTCCCTGCAAAACATTTGTCAACCGAGCACAACGCATTCGTGGATAAACTGAGCATGGTAGGGCGATTTTTGTCGTCATTTTGCTTTTTTGTCAGTTCTGGAATACCCATTACAGTATGCGGACTCTACATTATTTTGTCAGGTTCTATCCTTTGGATGTTTCTTGGATGAAAGTCCGTTCCTGTATTCGTTCGAACATCCCCTTTGCACAAATAGGCGGCTAGAAATTGGTTAAGAATATGGAATTGGTCTTTGACAACTGGTTTTGTTTTGGCATTGACCTTATCTATATTAGACAGTGAAATCTGGAGCCGTCTTCAGGGCATATAGTAAGCACACCAGTATGACTCTTTCTCGATTATTTTCCATGCTGCTAGCTCGTAATCTTCATAGTCATTGGTAGGAAACGGGAAAGTAATAGATACTAGGAGGGTCGATTGAGTTTGCAGGGCTGCGAAAAAAGTCTATTTCAGAACGGAGTGCTAAATTCTCAATTCTTCCTAAGTGCGCTAGATACTCGCCATTTTCGCGCTTTCACCCTTTACCTAGCGTTTTTTCCGACTTCATATGCTCCTTCTATGGTACTCCCTGACTAAAAAATGTTGCTCACGGTCTTTCCGGTCTCATCTTTTTGAGGGCTCTTCTCGAATTCCTTCTTCATTTGTTCGCCTTTGGAGTGAAGACACTTCACACAGTTTATGTTGGGTTTATAACGGGATTCAATCGAAGGAGTTTCAGATCCCTGTTTCGGCTGAATTGCTTTGGAGTACAGCTAATGGTAAGCCCTCAAACTTTCCAGTTGTGAGGATACGAAATGTCGTCACGTTACCCGGTGTTCCACGTTTCTGCGAAAAAGCTTTGGTAGAATTGCAGGTGAGAAGGTCATCTTTACTGTTATTTTACTGAGCATTCATTTTTTCCTCTTATTTCTCTCTTTAGTAGTCGTATTCTTGCGTTTTCTGTCCATTTTACATACATTGTAAAGTGGTTCCACGATGAGCTGGTTTCATGATCAATGCAGTTTTCCTTTTCCTTTATGCGGCAGTGATCTCCAGAAAAATGCTATATTTTTTACATACCTATTTACAAGTACTGTGACTCAGTGTAAGAAGGGAAATAGAGGAGAAAAAAGCCTTTAGCGTTCTCTTGCTCTATCTGGTCCTGGGCATTTATTCGTATCTCAGCATACTTGCTAGAATTTTCGCATTTGAACTTCCAAGAAACGTCTAAAAATGATATCAAAGAAAGGATGATTATCTTCCAAATCAGATAGGAAATTCCCCTCATTAGCATTGTGTTGTGGCTGACTTTTGAGCCTCTTTTTAAGTCATCTTCTGAACTGTTTATCAAAACTTTTCAAACAATAGTTATTCAGTTAGTTGGGTTTCTGCTGTAAACATTACAAAACCGTCATTGTTTGCAATGGTCGTGAGACTCTGATCGAGAAGTTTCACGACCATTCCGAACAATTCAGCCTTTGTAATGTTGACATGAATTTCCTGTTGAAACTGCGATGGAATTGAAGATAAAGGCAAAAATCTACATATTCTCTTTGAACTGTAAGGGAATGGTAATTTATTTGACAATCTAATCAATAATTATGTTGCCTTTTTCTTTCTGTTTTCCACTCGTGAAAAATTGATGTTTAATGCTAAATGGAAAGAACACTTCTTACCATTCGCTCATACTATATGTTAGAAAGTATTTATTTTCCACGTACAGATGGAAAGTTACGATAGAATTGATAACCACTTGTGACGGATGACGGAATATTGAATTCCCATTGTATGACGAATGTATGAACGGGAGGGCATTGTTCCCCATTGAAACACTTCCAACATTGCTCCCTTGTCATACTAGCCCTTTGAGGTTAAAATTTGTATTTCATGGTAAAAATTCTTTTTTGAACTCTTAATTGTTTTTCTGTTTATACTTGCATGTAGTGAGTAATGGGAGACTTTGACTTTCAATGTCTTGTTTGAGCTGAGCCTTTCAAGTTGAAGTAATACGTTCAGTTTTAGGATTTTAAAGTTCTTATTACTATTGGTGACATGGTTTTTGAATATTGCTCTCGTCCGATCGGTAAATCAAAAGCGGCGTTGTCAATTTATAAAAGTTTTAGGACCAGATATTCCCTTCACACTTGAAGCCCATGTTCTCGAAAACAATATATACATCAAAAAATGAAGTCAAAATTGCCAATGAGCTATCGGAGATTGCCTCGAAATATGATGGAGTTGTCGAGATTGGTTCCTATCCTGTCATGACGAATACGTATGTCTTTATTTTCGCTCCTTGTTTTCCCGTTCTTGAAGTAATTGTAATTTTTTCATAACATTAGTACTTTGGACTGTTTATAGCTTTTTCAAGACGAAGCTCATTGTGGAAAGTGAATCTTCCGAGTCTGGGCAAGCTGTTACTGACGCTATTTGCGGATTTTTAGAGAGTTGGTAATAATCTTCCGTAAAGATTTTTCTTTATAAGTTATTTGGTAAATTTAAAAAAATAAATTGAGAAGAAAAAAAAGTAAATTTGGTCATTTGGTAATCTGTTTTGATCGTTATATGTTTGTTTTGTTTCTTTTTTGTCAACAGTCTTCAATTCTTGCGCGATTCGTGATTCTTTTCCCCTATATTATTAGTCAGCATAAGGAGGATAGGCAACTAGCGTAGAACTTTGATGTCTCTACTAAAATTCTCTTCCCTTTCAGATACTGTTGTTCACTACGATGAAGAGCCATGGGTCAATTGCGTAGAAAAGTTCAATTCTTTCCGAGAACGTGAAGCAGTAAAGAATCCTGGATTTGTAGCACACCTTGACGAAGCAGTTGCCGTTCTCGATGACGTTTTAGAAAGATATCCGTGAGCGTTGTTTGTTCTGTTCATATTTATTAGTGTCTCTCAAGGAAATATTACTTCGATGTGATTTTAGCCTCGATCAGATCAACCTCTCCTTCAATGGAGGGAAAGATTGTACAATTCTTCTTCATTTGTTTCGTTTGGCTGTAGATAAGTGCGTTTCTCTTCTTCTACGTTTCTTTTCCGGATTCATTTGATTTCTATTGTCATCTCTACTGCAGGAAGTATGGTCCGAACATTGGAATCCAAGGTTTTCATATATTATGCGAAGATCAGTTCCCAGAAGCAACTCAATTCATAATCGACGCAGCAAGAAAGTGAGATAATTGCTTCTTTTAACAATGACCTGGACCACTATATTTGTATTTTCCTGTAGTTACAACATCAAAGTGACGGAGTACCCAGGTCCACTCAAAACAGGGCTCGAAGCGTTGTTGAAGGAACAGCCGAAAGTTATTGCTGTGCTGATGGGAAGTAGAGGAACAGATCCACATGGGAAGTACATGAAGTGAGTACCGATAGACAGAAGTGAACCTTGAAAAGTCTCCTTAGTAGCATCACTTTCTTTACAGGTCTCCAACAGAATGGACAGATCCAGATTGGCCGAAAGTCTTGCGGGTGTGTCCGGTCCTTTCCTGGTCCTACAAAGATGTATGGAAGGCACTTCGAGATTTGTGCATACCATACTGTCCCCTATATGACATGGGGTACACTTCATTAGGAGGACGAAGTACAACAATGAAAAACCCAACCCTGAAAGTTATAGATAAAGACGGTACTGAAAGGTTAGTGTCTAACGTCGTTTCTCCTCCTTTTTGAAATGTCATCGTTCAGTTGCTCATTGGAAGAGTGACCCTGTCGTTCCATGATTTATTTATTTATTTATAACTGGATTCTAGTTATTTTTAGACTTAATGGATTTTAATTTCCAATTACTGACTGCGAATTCTAATTGTAGCGAGAGTGCTTCAAAAAATGGTTTTGAACCATTGCGAAATTCCCCGACCTCTAAAAACCAGCTGTTATTGGAATATTCTTGTCTCCTGATCCAGAGAACGACCAGGGGCGTGGGTGGGGTAGTGGCAAGTGGCGCAATACCACACACGCATAGTCGAGGGATTGAATCGCCCTTCGATACCTGCTCAGGCTAACCAAGTCTTCCATCCCTCAGAGGTCGGTTAATTGGTACAGACTCGTCTGGGAGGATGAAGGCACCGACTTATACATCGGATGGCCTCTACAGATCATTGTATAGACCATATTCGCATTCAATACCCCACTACGATTATGAATGGAAGTCGAAGGCGAGGCGCATCCCAGCCCATAGACTTCATCCTTCTTCTTTCATTCTGTTCATCCTATTTCCCTAACACTGGGTCCTACTCAATAAACATCCTTACCTACAGTGCTGCCAATGATTCCTAACCATCATATTTGACGTCTAACGTGGGAAGTTTTTGAAAATTTTTATTGTTATGTTCTGATTCATCACTTAAAGTCATTTTTGAGGAATATTTAGGTATATGCCGGCATATACGCTGACAAATGGTGATGAAGAGCGAAATGGACGGACATCAAATTAGTTAGGGACCACAGTTATAGTTAGTAAGCGCTAATTTATCGGGCTAGCTTACAAGTATCCAGGTTGATTGTAATAATACTGATAGTAATTTATTATCATGCGTGCATTTCAAGAAAGATCTGCTAACGTTATTGTTACCTTCTATGGAACAGCCTTTGGAACATGAGGTATCTCGATATACTGAAATTATCACCATCTCAAACTATCACTCTGATTGTATTGCAATTTATTTCTCTCTCAAGCGGTGCACAGTCTCAAAATTGATTCTTAATAACGGTGATCATTGACTGTGATGTTTTCAGACGAGTTCACATAATAAAAATTTTTATTTGAGATTTTTCCGAAGCGTGGCTTAATTGGTTTGTATAAAACAACGTTTGTATCACCACTTCACCTGACGTAACTGCTTTGGTCTTTATAATATTGTGAGTTTGCGTTGAATCTCTATAAATTCTTATGACCACACGGACCAGTTCGGGTAATCGAGTTTTTTGTACACTTCGAACTCTACCCACTACAGAGAGGGGTGTATCCGTGGGGTAACCGCGTGGTTGACTGACAACTTGGCTTGGGGTGGAGGGCTAAAGGACTAACATGCCGAATTAAAGTTCAGAAACCTACCGCGTAGCTCATCCAGGCAGCAATCTGTCTGAATTAAAGTGCTCCAGCGCGAATGCCATGGCGCGGCCGCCGACGTGATGGCAATGTACCATTTCAGGTGTGCTTCTACTGTGACCACAGTTAAAAGTTATTGCTTTTAAGCTAGTTTTTATAGAACTAGAAGGTTTTATATGGTAAAAAGCGAAAATCAACTCTGCATAGTGGCATTATCCGATTATTGACGGCAGTGAACATGATTTTTATGATTTTTTTGAAAATTTATAACGAGCATGGTGTTTTTCGAGCGTATGTCGTCCCCTTCGGTTTTGTGAGTGACTGTTCTGTTTGTTTTCAGTCTTCCTCGTTCACTTCTTGGCTTGGGAGCATTCCAACTTCATCAGATTCACTTAAAATGTCTATTGGCGACAAGGTGCGTGATAAACTTGCTCATATTATAAAAGTAAGCCTTCGATTTTGGGGCTGTCGTAATAGACTCTTTAGAACATCCAAAAAAATGGAGGGGGTGAGCATGAGATGTTGATAGGCTACGGGTTACATTGGAAGTGTCATTAGAGAGAGGGGACACTCCTCTTCTTCACCACCGGACGCTGGAGCGCGAATTAGGAGGGGAAGCCATTTTTGCGAGATGTGAGATGGTTGCCTCATGCAAAAAGCGGTGTCAGGAAAGATTTGAACATTCACTTGACCACTTGATTTTGGAATTGTAAGGTATAGCGTACTAGGACACCATTCCTGCTTAGAGTACATCATTGTTACCCCTCAAAGACGGCTGCCCCTCGTTTTTTACGCTTTAGCGCCTACTGTTGAAGTAGAGGGTGACTGTTAAGCTGTTATGTTTATGTTATCAGGCTTGTTATGAACTGTGGCGCCGGGGATTGATATTCTTAGGAAGAAGTCGAGCCGGATGTTTGCTCTTCTTCTGTAGGAAAGCTTTGGCTACTGGCCATCTCCGTTCATACTGACCTCCCTGCTTTATACTCCGTTCCCTTTTCCATAGCAGTTTTCTTGCTCTTTCAGTCGGATACGGATTTCTATAGCAGCTTTTTTGCTCTTTCAGCCAGATACGAAGGACGATGATGAGGATAGTAAGTACCTCATGGACTGTCTTGACCTCCTTGTCGCTGCTGGGTACTTCCGTGCACGCATTAAAGGTCTTACGACATTTGACAAGGTTTTGACATCTACATTTCTACATTTCGTTCAATGTAAATTCAAAATTTTGGTGCCAAATTACATGATTCTCGTCATCATGAAGTTCACTTTACCCCTTTTCTTACATCCGCCCTTTAGAATAGTGAATTTGCTGCGATTTTTGCGTGCTTTTTTTGTAATTGCCAGCTAGCTGCAAGCTCCACTTGCGTCCACTTTCCCATGAATGAACTCAACTCAACTCAATCATCTTTGCGCGGTGCATTATTCGTTGCCCTCGTAGAGAAGGTCTAGACTTGCCAGATTTCTCTTACTTTACTGATTTCCTTAGCATCTTCCAAGAAAGTCATCCCTTGCAGATTGTCGGTGGAATGGTGTGGTGTCTGTCTCATTGCAATCGAAGAATAGATTCTTCCCTCGTGTTTGAAGAAGACCTTGACATAGGACACAAAATGTAAGTTGGCACATATTTCTCTTACTGTTTAATTACCATTAAGTGCCTTTTTTGAGTATTTCATTCCAGCATATTGACAGAGAAGGTTGTACGAGTTCTAACGGATCTGCAATGCCCCCATCGTATCGAGCCACATCAAATCCAGGGACTCGATCTGCAAAACATTTATCCTGTCATACAGGTAAGCACCATTCAGTTTAGTCTTGGGAAGTACTACGGTGCGTATGAACCTTCAAGAAAAGAAACTGTCTTCAGTGGCTCGTAAAAATGGCGATGGATTCAAAGGCTAGCCGTGCGGAATATCTCAAATCATATATCGACTATCAGTACAACAAATTCTGTGGAAAGGTCAGTCTCGAGCCTAACGCTGTGGGGCAGTCCAGCTGGCTCAAGAGTGTTGCCAGCAGTGACTCCTGTGTACAACTCGTGCTTGTTCACCCATAATAGGGTAATTAAAGGTGCCCGCTTTGGTTCACTTCATCCCGGAAACATTTCTACATTACAAGTTCGCTACATTGTTTTTTTTTTCTTGTGTACAATTTGTTGTGTTGCGTTTTGATGGTCTCTTCACACCGGAGAGGAAGAGAACATTTGGCCGGTTTTCAGTATTTCTTCTCATACGTAAAGTTTATTTTAGGTTCCTCGTGTTGATCCGTATTCGGAGAACTACAATATTCTACATAAATCCATTGTTCCACAGAGAAAATTCAAGCGCAGCAGTGACCTAAAAATCACTTCATTACTCGAAGACGCCTACTGCACCTTAGCGGAATTTACTGGAAGGTGAGTGGGAAATTATGCCTTAGGATTGATTCATTTGGAGAACTAGGAGAATTTTTTCCATGTCTAGATCAGGGAAAGTGGAAGGTGGATTCGAAGGCCCGTCTAATACAGTCTTCCAATCTGATATTTTGGAAGAGCTTGGTGACAAGAAACGTCTCAAAGTTTCCACAAAGACAGCGAAGAAGATATTTGAAGAGATCGACGTCCAAACAGCAGCTGTAAGCCATTAATAGTTTTTTGTTGAGTATAAGTGGATTAGAAAACCGTGCGTGTATCTGCTCAATCGTGAACGATAGCGATTATGTTATCTGTTGATGTAAGACTTTGGCTAGGACCGGCGAAATGTGGTGAACAGATCGTTTCTGTAAACATAGGGCAGGTAAGTATATTGCAAATCTTAAGGGACTTGGTTTTTTATGGTTTACCTTGTTTTATTATTTCATATTAAAGTCCAAAAAATATAATACAAAGATTCAAAGGATTGTGATTGATGAAGAGGTGGTTACAGCTTTAAAACGAAATTTCAGGTTGACGCCGAAAACGCTGACTCTTTCAAGGCCAAGCTTGACCAGGTACGATTCCTTTTCTTTATCCTAGATAGTTCCACCTCAGACTGAATACATTTGGGGCAAGGAAATTGTGGTGATCTCAGAGATGTTGTAGGCGCAGGGTGATTTGGGAGAGCTTGAAAAACAAATCGAAGGCAAAGGTGAAGAACTCGCTGTTGTGGAGGCTGCTTTGAAGGAGAATAAAGAAGTGGAAGAGCTCTACCAGAAGCTTACACCTGAGTACGTTTCAGGTTTTGTTTTATTATTCTTCATCGCTGGTTTCGAATATATTGTTGTTTTGCTACCATTTTCTGGCAATCGTAACCTTTCTTTCAATCACGACAGCCCTGATTTGATCCTTTTCTTTAAAGTGTAGCCATTAATTTTCTTACTTTATTGATCGCATTGGGTATGTCTCAACACTCAAAAGAATATGCGAGCTGTACGATGGAAGTGGGGTTAAGATTCTCTGAGCATGTAGTGTGTGAGAGATCGAAGGCGCATGTATACACAGGACTTAGCAGAGTTCATCCTCAAACACGTTCTTTTATTATCTCCTCCTCTGAAGTAATTAGGGAACATGTTCTTCAATAAGTCCCGATTGATTACGCTTATTCGGACGTCCTCTCTCTTGCTCACCATTCTATTTCTGCCGCTCACCGTCTTTTTCTCTTTTCTCTTTATTATTCCAATGGGTGAGTTCTTGAAATACCACATTGCAATTAAAATTTCTGCCAGAGCCAAGAATGCAGCTTTGAATGTCTCGAAATCCGTCCGTTTTTATTGTGGATATACGTTGTCGTTTTCTTATCATTTGCTGCGCACGGTTGCCCCCAAAAGGCGAGTGCCAATCATATCCATGTTCCTCATCGCCACTTACCCAAGAGCATTGACGTTGCCAAACGAGTATATGTTGGTCATTTGCGAGATAATGAGACATATTATTGTCATACCAATTTCGGTGATGAATATTACTGAAGGCATTACATTCGATTACCCTCTATGGTTATGGCTGTGACTAGTGAACTCTTGCAAGCTAGGCCCTCCTCCTGATCGTATCTTTCCTGTTTTCTTTATGTTTTTCCATGAGAATACTTTTATTGTAATCTTCTATATAAGTCTGTAGACGTCTCTCTTCTAGGACTCGCGGTTCTCACCATCAGTGTTTGATTGACCATCAGTGTTGATTGATAATTGTGAGATCAATGGTGGAGGTGGTCATATCGTAGTAAACACAATATTAAAATAATTATTATTGTCATCTTATGAGATTGGGTATAGAAGAATTTTGCCATCGGCTTTTGATTTTTGATGGCAGGTGTCTAAAGACAGAGTTCACGTGGAAAATGGTGTATGAGTTTCCTTCCTAAGATGAATCGTGACCCCCAAGAATAGCCTAAGGGACGTTGTCGGATCGAAAAACAGACAAGATAGGGCGTACTAATTGTATGGTTCCACGAAACCGGCTTAGCCGACATACACGCCCAAGGCGGACGAGTTGCTAAGCGTTCGAAAAGCGGTAGAGGTTACCACTCGCACCGGGATCCACGTCTTGCACGCAGGCAGCTGGCATTGCTGCCAGCTACTTGCTATGGTGTGCGCATTCGAACAACTCGTCTAAATACGGCTTCCATGCGACTTTTTTCGGCACATTCTCGTCCAACACTTAATTT
This sequence comes from Haemonchus placei, assembly GCA_900617895.1. Lineage (NCBI taxonomy): Eukaryota > Metazoa > Nematoda > Chromadorea > Rhabditida > Trichostrongylidae > Haemonchus > Haemonchus placei. Next base: position 11,202 of record UZAF01018118.1, on the reverse strand, counting down.
TACGCCGATTTTCGATTTTCTTCGCCTTTTTCACTATTCTGGACTATCACTTCCATTACTCATCTAAAACTAAATAGCCCAAAATTATCGTGAACTGTGCCTTTAATATTTTCCTAATATTCTTATCATTCACTGCGACTCGATATTATTCCTTATTGCTATCGCTGTTGTCCTCAGTCTTTGACCCTTGCATTTTTCATGTTTGAATGCTTTGCTGGTGAAGCGTAACGAATCAAGAGGCAAATTCTTGTAAATTCTGTATGAGAGCTGTATTTTTTTGGTCCACCCATTAGTAACGACCCCTTCTCTATGCAATTTTATTTCTTGATAGTGACAGCGCCCATCTACGGACGCTTTGTAATAATACCCTCGAGCATCGCTTTCCGCGTCTAGCCGGCTTAATGTTAGGCGAAAGTTGTTAGCCATGAATTATATGATCCTAGTGTTCAATTCACTGATGAGGTGCTGATTAAGGCATTTTTAGAGAAATCGAAGAGGCATGTAAGTACCTCGAGGAAGTTGAAGCTATGAAGAAGCGTGAACGTCAATTTGAAGAAGACGCCGAGGCAGAGATGGAAGCCATCAGAAGAGAAATAGAGACATATAAAAACCTTGAAGATGCTGTACGTTTTCGTTTCGTTATGCCGCTGTTTCATGGTACATCTTGAACTTATTTCTAACTGATAACTAGGTATTTATTACGATAGAATTCTGCTTTGAATAGGTATCCCTGTCTTGGGTAGAACCAATGTTGCAGTACTTTGAATTTTGTAAATAGTTCTAGATTATGAAGGCGAAAATGTTAACCCACGATTACCCAGACTTTCTCTAATTATTAGGTCGAGTCATAGGTCCTAGGACAATGTCAAAGTGATGACTTCTAGAGATCATAACTCAGGAAAGAGGTAACGAAAATGGACGCGCGAGGCACCGTTAAATAGAGTATAAAGAGCTCTTCCAAATACATATTAAAGAGTACACCTGACCGTCTTCTGCGCTTGAGCATGAGGAGAGAAAGTGCCATGTCGCCGCAAAAATCCATGTCATACTGCTTCAAAGCATTAGGCATCCATCGACCGAGCTTTCGCATCTTGCCGATTGACTTCAATCCACGAATAATTGTGAACTGACACCCCAAGGGTGACTGCAAGTTCACGAGTACTCGATCGGCTTCCACCTGACTCCTCAGCAAATCCAACTCCTTTGAGCGTCCCGGACGGTCTTCATTTTCCATGAAATGGTCGTCCGACGTGAACTTCGTGTGCCACTTTTAAATTGTGCATCTAGCAGGAGCACCCTTTTTGTAAATTTTCTTGAGACGTTTATCGATCTCCGCGGGTTCTTGGCCAGATAAAAAAAGAAATAGGGTGGTGGTGCAGAGAAGGAGTTGCGACGGCTTGAAATCATGGGGCATAGTTGCAGGAAACGAAACGAGTTGCAGGTGTGTTCGTTAGAAAGGCTTTTGAAGAGCTTTTCATACTCTACCTAACAATGCCTTGCGCATCCATTTTCGTCTCCTTTTTCCCGAGTTATGATCACTAGAAGTCATCGCTATCATTTGTCCGAGGTCTTATGACTCAACCCAATATAATGTTCTGTCGAAGTGGGGACTCGCTCCTGAATGTAATTTTTTTGCAAGCTATGGGGCTCCTCGGCTCCAAGTGCGTAACCGAAATTGATTAAGTCCGCTGAGCTTATAATGTTTTTTATTGGCTGTTATTGCCATACAATCGTCAGATATGTTTTCGTTCTGATTGCTCACAATCAGTCGAGAATTTTTCAGACTGAAGAAGAGGTCAAAGAACTCGAAGATAAACTGGCAGCTGAGCGATTACGTCTTGCCGAGGTGAATTTACTTTCTTCCTTGATGCCTGCATCATCATTTTGACCTATAAAAGAGCATCCTGATTTCAAACTGCGGAGTACACCGCAAACAAAGGCTTTCCCATATTTTTCAAGGTGTTCAAAATACTTACTCTACTGGTTGATAATGTTATTTGAGGGTTTAGTTAGGAAAATATGAGGATCTTTATTTGTTACATATTTTCTGACCACTTGAATGTTTTTTAGTCGCTAGGTTACTGTGGACATGTCTCCTTGTTCTGATTGATAGCTATATACAGGTAACTCAACGCGTGGCGCGAACTTCATACCAACTGGAAAGTGAACCTTCACAATTAGAGATGGCTCAATATCTACAACGATTGATGGAGTTGTACAATGAAAGTGGGTTGTACAAATATTAAGGGTAGTATGTGAGCTGCTTGACTAGAGTCTCAATCTCTCTAATAGGTCTTCGCCTTTATTCTACCGAATAATACTTCTTTCGTCTTCATGGAACTCTTATTTATACCTATTTCTATTTTTTTCTTTCTAATTTCTTCTAAAGCTTGAGCTGATGAAAGCTTTCGAACTTAGCTGATGCCTTTCCTTATTCGTATTTAGGGGATCAAAATACCTTAGGTAGGGAACCTAGAGTTACATCCACCGGCTGGAAGGAAATGCGTGAAAATCCGGCTCAATTTTTGAAAATTGGGTAGGATGGCTAAATACATAGAGGTATTTCGCGTAAAATGAGGAGGTGCAATTGTAGTAGTGGAAAGGTAATAAGCGTTGTGTCACAGAAATATCTTGGGTACATAGTGAGGGAGCACGCACTAAACAATTAAAGTTTATAGTCATATTGATTGTTCCAAAAATATGAGTTTCAGTGGGGAGCCGAAACCGGGAAACTAAACAGTGCATCACTCTCCACAATACGCTTTTGGATGTAAGCAACTATATGGAAAAGGATATAGAATTGCTCTCAAAGATCGAGGAAATTCTGCCGTTGTGAGTGCTCCCTTTTCATATTTTCATACTTTTTCCCACCTTTGATTTCCCCAAGTGATAAGAATATGTAAACATCAGTGAATCGTACATGCAAAGATTCGATGTCAGGTGAAAATCGTCGTTAAGTTGTAGCCTCTTCAAAGAATTTCTATCGGCTGTCGGAACTGAAGTTATGTCAGGATATTTTTAGGGCCAAAAAAGAGTCTTATCGAGATTCTTTCATTGAAACTCTTACAAACATCTGTCGATCAGTCGAAGCTGTTCAGAAAAAGGTTGGTTTCACAACAAGAACTGCTTTTTGCTCTGCTGGATTACCAGGGCAAGAACGCAGTTCGGGTTAGATGTGCAAACAGCCGGTGGCAAACTTGCTTTCTAGAAAACAGTCTTGTAGTTCTCATTACTGTAAGTTCTAGGTAACTGAGCGTACAGCGGAGTTGTTGGAAGAGAAAGCTCGATTGACTGCTGAATATAACGAGTTGAATGAACAAAGACGAGAATTCAATCGTTTAGTGGAAAAGATGAAAGAGGTAAGTGTGAACGGTGCGAAAGCTGTCTTTTGGTTTTTTGAGCCGGATTCAGTTCTCACCAATTTTTGTCTTTATTTTTTTCTAAACCTCAATTCTTTGTGAAAATATGGGTGGTTTTCGGTCTGCAATAAAATCACAGGAAGTTCTGAATAGTTTTGGTGTGCAGGAGACCAGCTTTGCCATAAGCGGCATTACCTGTCTTTTTTCTTCATTTCACCCTTGTCGTTTGTGTGTCACATTTGTGAATGTAAGTGTTCATTCAGATGGCTCAAGCGCTTAGCCCAGGGCGATCCTACTTTGTTGTTTGCCATGCATATGTTTTGTAGTCAGAGTCCCAACGGCGTTTCAATATGGCTTGGGCATTAAATGCTCTTAACCGATATGGGTGTTTTCATTTTGATTCGAGCCGTATTGGATTGAAAGCTTAACGGCCTGTGAAGAAGCTCAGCCCACTAACCATGCGTATAGCCATAGAAGATGGTAGCCAATATCTCTGTCTCGACGTTACTCTAACAATAAGCAAAACAGCAGTGCCTGTGTGAAATACGCTGCCCACTCGTGCTGCTGCTACCACAGGAGGACCATGCGCGACGTAGCGCTCAAAAGTATTCGGCCAAATGCTTCTTCACTCGTACTTTTCAGTCATAACTCCTTTCCCACTGGATCTATTCAGGCGAAATTTCAATATGTGTAGCATTGGTGTAGTTTGAATATTTACCACTATTAACCTGCATTTTGATCATGTTCCAAATATCCCGAAGAGCTTGAAATCAAAACCAACTGAAAACAGGGACATTGGTGCTTATAGGATTTCTCTCCTTTTTGCCATGTCCAAAGTGTGCGAGCGCTAATGCGGAACACGGAAGAGGAGAAAAAGCAAATAAGGTGCGAATAACTACAGACGTCACACACTTGCTTTTAGTATAGTCTACAGACACCTTCCCCTTAGTTATGTGGGCACCGCTGCTTTGCAGTCAAATAGTGCTGGATAGTGTGAAATATGCTTCAGTTAAACATATCAAAATTTCGTGCGATTTGCTCCACCGGGAAAATAGTTACGGCAAGTTAAAGTTGACCAAATACTTTTAAGCGCTGCTGTAGATCGTTCCATTTCGGTTTGGAATATCCAAGCAGTTAGAATCCCTTATTATGAGGCAACCGTATCCTTTCCACCTCGCTTGACTTTTAGTAGCCAGATCTCAATCTGGACTTTGCATGACCTTGTTATTCATAGGTGTTTAATGTGTCGGTTGCCATGACAATACATTAGTTATTTGTCGGCTAGCAAACAATGACGGTAAAACATATCATAATAATCGTAGTTGAATTGTTATGGCAAATCGGAAATAGATATGAACTCATGAGTACAGCCAATGGGATTACGAGGGAAAGTGCGTAAACTTTCTCAATAGGATCTGCTTAGTACCTCTGAATTTTTTCTAAACCCACGCGAGAACTTTAGTTTTAGCACCAGCCACTGGCTTTTTGCCCGTTTTCATCTCATCCATCAACTTACTCTCGCCTTTTTTTGTATTTCTGAGCTGATTTCAAGTGTAATACGGATTTCTGGTTCTACAGTGAAGGTAGGCGCTGAAATGAACGGAGCCCCACAAGGAATTCCAAGAGATTTGGTAGTAGACAAACAAAAATTACTGGTTATTATGCATATTGGACTTTTTAAGGATAAAAAAATAGAGTCTTTGGGCGTCGATGAATCCTGTCCGAGAGATGCGCCCGCATTCGACTTTTGTTCAAAGTCGTGATGGCGTATTGAATGCGTCCATGGCATGTACAATGACTTGCGGTGGCCAGCCTATGTTCAACCTAGTGCTTTTATTCTCCCAGACGAGACTAGCACCAAATTGCCAGTCCCGGAGGGATGGAAGGCTTGGTTGGACTATGCGGGCAATCGAAACCCGTGACCATGCGTTTGTGATAGCGCGCCACTTGCCACTTCACCACCTCCGCCCGGGTGGAGTATTTAGGGTTGTGATATCAAACGAATAAAAAAACGGAAAGGGATAATACGATGAAGCGCTTATTTCCAATACTTCGCGAAAGTGTTTCACAGTGTTCTCGTTCAGGAATGCGAACTCAATCAGAAGTTAAGGAGATTGCTAGCGCAGGCGGAAAGAGAGGAGGCAGCTCAGCAACAAAGTCAAACATCGCAGTCGTGATCACACATGCCTCTCCTCGTTACCTATGTTTTCAAGAGTTTTTAAAATGCCATTCCAATAAATACAGGTCAATCAGTTCGTAATAGTACTAATATTGAGGGACGTATAGTGCTGGATTACGATTTTCGACAATAGTTTCGAGGCCAGGCAGGAGAGGGAATTTTATATGGCTCTGTGGTTTTCAAGTCGAATTGAGGTAGGCAATTAGGTCCAAGGACCATTTTTTTGATATTAATTGGCGAGGTGTGCTGTAGAGATTTCCATTTGGGTTTATATGGCGCTGGATTTGGTCTCCCGGTCTTTCCATACCGTGAGAGTCGCCTATGGCAGAGGGGCATTACAGGCAACAAAACCCGGGATCGGTTTGGAAAGCCAAACCAATGATGGGTAGCCGACAATCGGTCTCCTAGTTAGTGACGCTCTCGAACCAGCCTAAGGGAAACTCCACCCTTATGCTCAGCTTGCCTGCCGTCTTTCATTAATAGGAATGTTGCCAAAAAACTTCCTGATTCAACTATTGCAACTTCTTGTGAAATAATATTTAATATTCGGCCATAAACAAATTTCCGCTGCGATTCTGAACAGTTGCATGCATGGCAAATTGAGAAAGTTCCTGTTTTTAATGACGTTCGGCTGTAATCATCTTTAACAATCGTGCTTATGGCTCGGCTGCAACACTAGTTTGATAGGCACAAGAAAGGGCAACACAGCTGGCAACGAAGCAGAGGGTACAGGGTTGCAGAGTTGCTAAACGAGTCGTTTTGATATAAATGAGAAAAAGACTAGGTTTTTTGGTGTTGATCTTTTCCTTGTGTGAGATTAGGCCACGCACTCGGCTTCCTTTCAGAATCGCAATGGGGTTTGAATGCGTATCTGATCTCTTTAGTGGTTTATAGTGGCATCTGATGTTCATATTTGTGATTCTATCCTCGCTGGCAAGTTTGGTATTAATGAGCTGAGTCGCTGAGGAAAGGGAACGAGAGTTAGGCGGGTATCTGTTCGGGATTCGATCCTCTGACCATGCAAATACTAGCGCGCCAATTGACCAGCCTGACTTCTAGTCGTCCGAGGTAACGGTCAGTCATTTCTGAGATGTTTATCGTGATTCCCCTCTAGGGAATGGAGTGGGAGAATTCGGTAGCGGCGCTAAATGAACTACCCTATCTGATGAGCTTTTGGCAGTTCTGTATTTGGGTTGGTGAAGAAAATGTGGTTGGTCGATTAGTTTTGCAGTCATTACTTATGTAAAGCTATACGTATTTCAGAATTTTTAAGTTGATGTTGCTAATGACTAGACAATGTCTACAATTTTTTCTTTCTGAACGGTGTAATTGAAGTCGACCATTACAATTTCACTTACAATCTCGAAATCATGTTAATTACTTATTCATAATTGTATATAATTGTAGTGGTTGTTTGCAAAAACATTAAATGGAAATATTCCGTGAAATTCGATTCATTAATGTTATCGGAGAGTGTACTACTTCGTATATGATTAGTTGACGTCATGAGGTAAGGTAGTATCAATTACCGACTGGTGTTTGAAGTGATTACGGCCGTCGACAGGCGGCTTTGTCGAGAGGCACTTGAATTTCATTATGCTTATAAGGATGGATGTTTGACTTTTGATTTTCCAGTCATTTTCAAAGTAACTCCTCTAAGTTGTTTGGTCTGTGCCACCACGAGGTATAGCACCTGTCTGTCTAGTTCCTTTGAAGTAGTCTCCCTCTGGTGGGAATGTTCATCTCTCCGGAAGCCGTCAAATGGTTCCAGACTTGTCTGGGAGGGTAAAACCACTGACTTGTACATAGATTGGCCACCTCAATTCAGTGTATGGGCCACATACGCATTCAATACCCACCACGGATCTGAATGGACGTCGAATGCGGAGGCCCATTCCTTAGACTGGATTGATTAACGCTTTATCCTTTCAGACTTGATGGTCGGGGTGACTGCGCCTCAATTTTATCTATAATTGTTGTTTTCCTATTTTGTGCCTTCGTATTCTTCTTGTTTCTGCTTCAATATTGAGGTATTCTGAGGTGTTGCGTAATAAGCGAGAGAGATTATTGTTCCCTCCTCCTGCTGCCTTCGTTACTTCCTCCATACTCCCTCCGACATCTATTTCTTCTGCATTCAGAAATTCAATTTGATTGGAAGTTCATCGGTTCCGTCACAGAAGTAGTAAAAACCAGTAAGTTACCAGATTATGCCATGCTAATTACCGTTGTGCTATATAAGAGATCCTTCTGAGTTCGGTAGATAGTTGTCCGCTTTGAAGTTTACTGACGCGAGCGTTTGCAGAACGGCTGATTTGAAATAAAGAACCGCGACGTAATGATTGAACAAAGATGAAAATTAAGCCGAATGTTCTTCACTCAGTTTTTTTTTTGGCCCGAAAATCTGGCCCTGTTAGCTACCGTTCACAAAAATATGCCAGTGACTTTGGCATGACGCACCGCAACCGACCGCGTCCTCTTTCACGATTCACACAGTCTATTCAATGCACGAAATAGTCGCTGTGATAGGGAAGCGTATCATTTGCTCTTTTCATTGAAGTTCTACTGTTCTGTGTTCCGATTTCCGATATTTCGGCAGTTCCGAACCCTCCAATGTCGTTTTTCACATCTTTGTGTCAGAGGAATGTCTCGGTCCGTTCAGAGCGACTTCATTATAGAGACGTAAAGCTCCCTTGAACAACAACAAAACCTATATTCATAGGTACAATCCTCGACTTGCATACGTAAGAAAAGTACAATTGGTGTTTTNAAAATTAGAAATTAATGTAGTATTCATAAATGCTTTAATAATTGATGAGATTTTGCCACGTCCGTTGAAGTCATGTTGGAGTATTGCTAAGTGGCGCGCTATCTCGCCGGCCACCACTCGGTGGATTTAATCCCGGCAAGCCAACCAGTCGACCTTCAACCCGATGCTAGATCAGGCAATCAATGAGGGGTGTAGTGCAGTAGCAACGGAATTGCCGCGTCGCGGCAAGAGAGGCGCCGCGCGCGAAGAATGTAACAGAATGCAGCAGCAACTAAGAAATTCAGGAACAAGAAAAACTAATAGCAGAATCATGCCAAAAGTAATAATTGCACAACATTCGAGCTGTAGGAAGAACGCTAGAACTGTTATAACGAAGCAAATGGTTCGCTACAGCCGCGTGCGGCGGATCGATTACATAAAACCGTTCTTACTGCCCGTCTCCCATCAATGAGAGGTTCGTCTGGGAAGTTAATCAGGCTGACCTGTGCTGATACCAGCTGCCACTCATATGGACCAAAAAACATTTGAATCCTGCTACTACTTATAGATGAAAGTCAGGCGCGGGGCCCACAACAGGACTTATTGAAGCCAAAGATTTCTAATTCACTTCCACCTAATGATCTCCGTCAAGAAGGCGAAATCTGTGGACATTTATATCATGATATCCTTTCTCTCGCAACCGTTTATACTCATTGCGCTGTCGTGATGCTTCCGAGACAACTATCAAGTGAACCTTGCTTCCCTAGCTAAGGTACTTGAAACCATACGGTGTATTCTTGTATGGATAGTTGTGAATAAAAGTCAAAAAGAGGACTTTGCCTTTTGAGAAAACTGTGAAGATACCTGGAAATCGGGATAAGACACGCATTTCACATCGATTCATTGGACTTTTTGTCCATTGGGATTCTGCCATGGTTTGCTTGGCTACCCTCTTCAAGTGAGATCGTTCATTTTTTACAAATTGGTTTGTTGACACTTTAATAGACCCTAGTGAATAGAAAACTGGCTGTTCTGGGTAAGAATCGATCGGAAAGATCTCATGGAATTCGTATGCTCTGTACAATCTGGCTTGGTGGTTTCATACGTGAATTTCATGGTAGTACAATCTCATCAGATTGTTTTTCTACGTGGAATTCATGGCAACGTATTTCATAACGTAGTTAGCTGTGTAGATGTAAAATGGTTTTGTACTAGAATGCTTCGCACCTCCGTCACTATCATTCTCAACTTTCAATGATTCTAGGCGTTAGTGTATTGCATGGCGTAAACAGACATGCTGGACTCATGCCAAACATTTCATTCTTCACATTTCGTTTCTGTACAAAATCAACCTTTGGCCGCTTCTATGAGTCCGTTGATCTCATTAAGCCCTTCCAAAGAGCCTGGATGGATGAAAAAACCCAATTTATATCTAATGAAATGATGGCGGTAGTTTGGTTCCTGGTCTTTCAGCATTTCCTCAAGCAGTAACACTGCCGTATTCAGCCAGATGGTCACTTCCTTATGTATGATACATGCTGTTTTTTTCTTTGTTATTGATCATGCTCGAACACACCTCAATGATTTTGAAAAAAATTCGCCCACATGGCTTATACCCAGCTAACAAAGGAAAACTTTGAGGTGTCATTGTTCGAAAACAAAACTTTAATGTGCCAATTTGAGCGTAGACTTGTGACGTTTCATTATCTGAGAAAAACGTCTCATTTCTTATCTTTGTTTACTGAATATACGCCACGTAATTATATTTAATTCTGACATTTTCATAGATAATCAGGGAGGAGGTGTGGGGCGGGACTTATTGAGATTTTACCTGAAGCTCCGACATGTATGTTTCCCAAATCTTGAGAGCGTAGTTTTGTTTAGAGGGAACCTTTTTTCCTTAGTGGTTACAGAGAACCTTATAAGTAGCCAGGGATAGGATCACTTTATTTTTTGCCTTGGACTCAGAAGTTTTGAACGAAAAGTTGAACCATTTTAATAAACTACTTTGTACCCTTGCCGAAAAGGGAGGCCGTATGATACAAATAAGATTTAATAATTATTTTTTTTATTTTTTGGCGATAATTATGCCATTCACGACCCTTAGTGGGACACGCATATTTTTGAAGGTACGTTTAACTCGGTTGTGAACTTTGGCCTTTTGAAGGTGATCCATCGCATACCCCCCCCCCCCTCTCCTCTCCCTCCCTCTCCCCTTTCCTTCTGTAACTTTTTCCGCCTTTCGACTATCCTTTCGAAATTGGATTGTTTTTTACATAGAATTCACAACTCTTTCTGAAGCCCTCAAATTGTTTCCTCTACTCCTCAACTAATTTCCCCTTTCACCCCTCCCCTTCCTCTTCCTCGACTTTAGAAACGCGAGATATGACGCCATTATCTGCTGTGCGTAATCTGTTCCGCATCCGCTTGAGAAATTACTTGTAAAAATTTAATTGTGTTAAATGCATAGTTCACGATAATTTTGGGGGTATCCGGTTTTTGACGAAAAATGTTAGTACGGCCTGCTGTAATACATTGGAAAAGCAGAAAACGCGAAAAATGATGAATAAAAAGAAATACAAAGCTTAAAAAAGAAGGGAAAAGGGGGGTTGGACGAGTTACGCGGCGAAAAAACGGCGGTAAAGGGAATTTTCGGGCGAGTAGACGAATGCGACGTGATGTCTGCAATCGCACACAACACGCTCAAACGGCTGATTTTGGCTTCTTCTTTAATATTATTTATTCTACTGCAGATATTAAGCTAGATTATTGTGCCTGATCCTTTTGATGACGGCTGAGAATAATTAATTAGAACAGAGAATAGAGCAGAATATTAGTCGAATAATAGGAATACAGCCGAATACTATTATCAGTAGGAGGCGATCGATTAGCTTATTGATTTTTCACTAATGTTGCTC
>UZAF01018117.1:0-27672 GCA_900617895.1 Haemonchus placei | reverse complement strand
TTTCATCGAAAATTAAAATTTTGAGTTTTTGGGGGTGTAACAGTAGAATAGTTCTGGGGGTGTAATAGTAGAATAGTACCGAATCATCAAACCTTGAATGTGTGAATATGGCCTCTCCCGGTGCAATGAGCATCTCTCTCTTCTTCAGTATAAAAGAGTTCCGCACAAGTTTTGCATCCATACTTACTGGAAATAGTGGACATAGTAGGCAATTATCTAGGAACAACGGAACCAGATAGTTGCCAGCTCGCAGAGGGCTTCGATTCAGCTTGTAAGCCCAGCTCAAGATAATTTGGACGTATTTAGATTTAGACGATGAATGGAAGTGATGAAATAATAATAATAATAATAATAATAATAATAATAATAATAATAATAATAATAATAATAATAATAATAATAATAATAATAATAATCAGATCGTATAAGTAACGGAAAATGCGAAAACCGACGTGTTTTGAAGAAAATAAAACTTCAAAAAAAGTAGTAGAATCAGGGGTTTGACGAGTCCAAAGCACATGTTGCACGGGCAGCTTACTGTAGCCTGCTGTACACAGTGCACACAAGGGCAGCTTCTTGTGCCTTGTGTACAGCTGGCTACAGTAAGCTGCCCGTGCCACATGTGCGTCCCGATGAGAATGGTGCAAACCCTGCAGCGCCCTATGCAACGCCGTGGAAAATCGTCCGTCTTTTAGTGTGCGCAGGCGTCTAATGTGCGTAGGCGTCTAAGCCTGTTATGGAGCCCTTATTACTCCCTATCTAGGCCGTTTTCTGACTCTACCGCGTCCTTCGTACCCTGGGAGGCACAAGTTCATCGCAACAAGAACTCTCAGAAACCACTTTTGTCACAAACCGCGTCTTTCCATTGAGCATCGAACATTGAAAACTCTCTTCAGCTACGTTTCAAACTCCACAACTCACCGATATGACAGATGCCTGCAAATGTGCTGAGCTAAGTGATGTTTGGACGGACTGCTCGCATTACAGAGAGGACACCTTACCAACTTCCTGAAGGAAGAAATCAGTTTATAGATGAAATAGTAATCACTCCTAAACAGAAGAATCTTCCTCTATCCTTTAGGTGAGAAAGCCGAGGTACTTATATACCTGTACCAAAAAATTATGAAGAAAACCTGAGAATAACAATGGCAGCTCTGTTTGTGTGACTGCCAAACGATGGATAAAATGAAATCAGCTCACCCGCCTTCCATACTTCGTGCTCCACTCGAATCTCACCACTTCAACCTTTGGAACTGTGAGAGATTGCTTACGATTTGGGTCAATATCTGCCTAGAGATGTTCCTCATTTTTTCTTGTCGGAAACATAATGACATTCAGCTGCATACCTGGTCTTCACAATAGGGTGAGGTTTTGTAGGTGCCCAGATGGTAGAACCGTTGTGTAAGCAATGTTCCGATCAAATTAACGTCCGAAACCAAGAGAGAGGCCAGCAGACTAACCGTACGGAGCAATTGAGCTTCTTACCCTCGTCGAATGTCGAAATACGACGGGCCAATCAATTCAGGACCCCTCTTCTTCTCGTGCTAGATGAAGGGTCCTTGCACGATTGACCGACCTAGTTTCGAAATGAGGACAGTAATCCTACCAAACTCGTAATCGAGGGAATTCTCCTTTTCCAAGCAATGCGATTGTTGTTCGGTCAATGAAATGACAAAATGTAACGAATAACGAGCCAGAAGTGAGTGCAGATGAAACCACAGGGTCCATAATGAATTGTCCTGGTAAGGAATGATGGCCATTCAAAGCAGCGAATGTGTGAATGAATTGAAATCCCTGTCACTGAGGGTTATAACTCCAGTGGCACGCGAGCTTCAGAGAAAAGCCTTTTCTGCCTCAGCCTTCCCAAGCAGGGCCGCCGTTTTACGTGCTGCGGGTTGTCCTCTCACTCAACTTCGTACACAGGAGAAGTGAGCGACAAAAAAACTTTTACTCTTTTGTATTGAGGTAGAACTACCAATGTCTATTATCACAGACGTAGCGAGGTACTCTCTGCTATGCTGGGTCTCTGCTTCTCAGCGTGGCTACTGAACGTTCCCGTCCTTTACCCGAATTTTCCCCACCCTCCCTTGCTTAGCCATTTTCTTCTTCGTACATTTGCGGATGACTTGCACCTGAAAATCTAACTTTAACCAGATTGTGAAAATGGATTACCTTGTATTTAGTATCCGATTTGGAGGAATGGGAAAAAAATGAGCGATCAGGTGAGAGCGGTGATAGACCGGCTGTACCAAAGTTTTCAGAGCTCGATCCAATGAAACAAAAGTGTTGTAACATAGATAGGGTTGAAGTGACAGCAAACAATTTCACTTTCGCGGTGGAGTGTCCAAGATGCCTTGACGTTGTGGTAAGAGCCACAAAAGCTGAAGGGGAAATCCTTTCAAATACATCTCTTACGACAGCTGCATATATGATAATCTAAGTTTTTCCAGGGTAAAGTTCAGTTACATAGATTCTGAACACTTCCGATCAGACTAGCAACGTTAGAGAACCCTCTCATAGATTATCTTGTAATTCTTGAGGGACGTTATAGAAGTTGTGAAGGTGGTACTCTTTAAGCCTCTCAAGATTGAATAATTTATTTGACCGACGTTTTGGCTGCTTCGCCTTCGTCAGGGCTACTTCATACCCTGACGAAGGCGAAGCAGCCAAAACTTTGGCCAAATAAATTGTTCAATTTTGAGAGGCTTAAAGAGTATCATCTTAACTACATGTCATGCCAAGACTGGAAGAAGGTTGACCATGGGCTGTAGAAGTTGATACCTTCCCAACAATAACCCGGATCAGTTTATTTTCTTCTCAAAACTAGAGTGTAAAGATACCACAGAAGATGCCTTGCGACTCACTTGACTCATAGGGTAAGCAGTTGTACTCCTGTAATATGGAATGACCATTGTGAAAAAGTTTTTATCACCTAAATAGTCGCTCAATCAATTTTTTTTATTTTCGCCACTTTCTTTAGATATTAATTTATCCCATTTCTGCCCTCACCATAAAAATGACCCATGCTGTGAAACAAATAGAGCTCCATGAAATAATAAAGAACGCACTGGTAGGACATTTCTTCAAAATAAAATCAGTTTTTAAAATCGTCAGCGTCCTTCAGGCAAACACGGTATATCGCCCAATAGTTGAGACGACATGGACATGGACTAAACAGAAAGCTTTCTGATGAAAGGTCGAAATTAAAAGTCTTTTGTTGCCCACCAAATCCGATTGAAAGATGCGCCCCGCATTCGAATTCTGTTCAGAATCGTAGTGGTGTATTGAATGCGTATGCGGCCTACATAATGGTTTCTGGGGCCAGCCGAAGTACCATTTACTAATTTCATCCACCTCGATGAGTACAGAACCAGTTAGCCTACCCCGAATGGATGGAAGGCTTGGTCGACCAAGGCGGACATCGATCAAGGTTCCGAACCTGACCACACGTGTGTGACTGTGCGCCCCTTACCACCTCACCACCTTTGCCCATAGACTTTCTGGTTCGACGCGAAAATCGCTTACAATGAATGCTGAAATGGATAATCTTCATGCAGTTTTGAATGTAGATAAACAGGGGTCGACCGCTCAATTGCAAAACGGGACAGTTCAGCGGCACGGTTTACACTCAAACCGATACTAGCCCAAACAAGCCTCCCACCACTCCTTGGTCGGATCGCTCAGTTGGTACCAGACTTGTCCAAGAGGACGGAAGAACTGACTAATACTTAAGCTAGCTACTGCAGTTTACTGAAAGACCACATACGCATCTAAACCGCCGCTACAATTTAGAATGGAAGTCGAATGCGGGGTGCATCCCAAAAGAGAGTAATTAACTACGAAGCTTCGAACTTTTACGCTCTTTTCCTGGCATGCGTCCCCATCTTTGGATTCATCTCACAACTTCAACTCTATTTTAACTTACTGCATTACGAGGCAGTGTGTCTTCTCGTACACTGTACTGTTTTCTTCATATGTACATGACTTATTAGCCTTTTTGCCAGCATCGCACTTTCCGGTGAATCCTCTCTATTACCTGCTGTGAATTACCTGCATATAGTAGCTCTGATTTTGTGGAAAGCCATAGATCAGTCTAAAACACTGAGAAGAGCGTTGATGTAGGTATAAGCCGAAATGCTCTGGCAAACAGTTACTGGAAGCCGAGGGCCACGGGATGTGCCGAGCGATGGCGAATCTGTGTCTGATCGTCGACCAGCTAACACCCCACACTTTTCTATCAAATTAACTCGCCAGAAACATTTCTGAGAAGGAAGTGAAAATGGAGACTTCGACAAAATCCTTTAGGGTTGTAAAAATCAAGGCAACACCCAAGAAACAAGTGCAGGCATTACATCTCCTCGATTTTTTTTTGAACCAAAGTCAAAGTGAGTTGAACAGCTTTGTTAGACAGCTTTCAGAAGAGCTTGGAGTAGCAAAGCCCTAGGCTACGCTGTCTTAGGGAAAATATTGGGTTGTAGCAGAGTTAAAGTTTTCTGTTTCCTTCCAAATGTCTGATCTTCTACATCCCCTGTTTAACAGTCGTATCATGTACCACTCGTAAGTGATTATTATATGTGGTGGGTGGTGGGTTATGGTTTTGTCAAACATTCGATAATTGGAGATTGTAGGATTCTAGGCAAGGCAAAAGGTTAGATGAGGAGAATGGGTACGTCTGAAATTCCGATCTTCTATAGGAAAAAACCCTTCAGTTAGGTATTTCGTAAGCAGCCACGACCTCCTCTAGACTTAACGCCGTAGCAATTCAAAATTTTTTTTGTAATTTTTTTAGAGACCTTACGTAGTTCGTTGCCTTTTGACTATTATATGTCACCGTTCATTTCCCCTCTACCTACTATCACAAACATATGAAACGGGAGGGTATCCCGGGACCATGTGTTTGTGTAGGTGCATTACTTGCTATTACGTCACCTTTGCCCTCCATACCAGCATTTTTAGTAGAATTAGAAATTCTGAAATAACATCATGTTACGCTGTTCCTCACATGATTTCGTGAATTCTTCATTATTTCAAAACTCGATGAAAACTGGATGCTTCATATATCGTTTAAGAAAGAAGTGAACGAAACCTTAATAAGGAAGCGAGTAGCCTAGCGACATTCTAGAACAAAGTGTAGTCCTTTTCTTACACAGAGCCAAAAAACCGATTAACATCTCCATATGAGTGATTAGGATCATACGATTGAGGATGTTCACATTCGCCTGTTTGGATATGCACGAGGCAAATTGCGCCTCGATATTAGTGGGTGATTTGGACGACTTTGGCGTTTATCATCAAGACATCAAGCATGTACACAGCACAGCGACGAGGGCCTGAGTTCAAACTATCCATAAGCACATCGAGTTGATCGATGTAACGAAATGTATGCTTATTCGCAGCTTGCATCCCCACACGGGCGAATGTTCCGTCCCCCATACAACTGTGCAATCTGCAAGGAACCTTCGAAGAGAACCTTCCAATGTTCTAGAACTAGTTCAAATCATACCAAATCATACTCAAAACAGAAGTCAATTATCATTGAAAGCTTCTATGGAACAGAGTTTTAGACGATTTTGCTGTGATCACAAAGTCTTGGGCTTTGCTATTCTCCCTGATGCTACGGTTATATTGGCTTTACACGCGATAGTGTTAACGCATAACCGTTAGTGAACACCCTAAAGTTTGGAAGCATGGAAGGTAGTAATGATCTGCAGGAAACACGAGTTGTTATTTGCCCGTGAACCAGCTCATGTTTCCCTCTTGCCAAACCCTGAAATTCAAAGTGTAGAGATTCACAATCATAGTTTATGCAGGAAATGTGAAAAACTGACCCCAAGGAAAGATTTGATACCGTCGACAGTTATCCTGGTTTCAGCATCGATGATGAATTCGGAAGCAGTGAGCTTGGCGAGAATGTCATCGTCTATGGGGAAGGGTCCAAGTTTCTTATGATTAATACGAATGAGTTCGAACCGTTGTCTCGTTACAATAAATTCAAGAACCTCTGGGCTAAAAGGACAACCCATCATTCCGCTGATATTGCTGATATGGATATGTGTAGGCGCGGCGTTCCGAAGGAATTCAAGAAAAACGGAAGAAGTCACGGCAGCAAATGTTCTCATTATTGCCAATTCCTGCACACAGCAGTCCACATTCAGAAAACATGAAGAAATCGTTCTCAAAATACTGTCGGTCAGACGCCCCTGTAACAATGACGCGTTAGAACAGATAGGCATCACAAATTAAAAAAAAAAAAAAACTTCGCTGCTTATATATGATTCAGCACAGCCTCTCAACCTTTTTAATTACTCAGTTATTAACACTGGCAGTGGTGCAAGATAATAAGCAATACATTTCTGTCTCCACTATTGTGAACAAAAAAGTCATCGTCCACCACTCACATTTTTTATCATCAGATCTCGAATTGTAGCGTTTTTGAGGATTTTCCGAAGACGATTGCAACCCCATGGATAAAACGATTCCTGAAAATGTTGTAGGGCATGCCTCAACGTGTAACTTCGCTGCTGCCTCCAACTGAGCATGCCCAGATCCCAAAATTACTGAATTGACAAAAAAGAAATTTCAGCAGATTTTAGGTGATCAGAGATGTTTTTATAGGTTTTATAACATAATAAAATATCGTTAAATAAACTCATCAAAATGACCTAATAATCGAGACACGCAGTAAAACTTACACAAGGTATCCCTGCTTCGGAACATCTCACAAACACTCGAAGCTGGAAACTTGTCCTCTGTAATTCTAATTACTTTCTAATCATTCGACCAAAAAAATGCTTCACAATTACTACAGTTCGAAAAGAAAGTGAGGTTATATGCTAAGAAATTTGGACTGACACTATTAAGAATTCGAATTTGCAGGTATTCGATGATTCTTCTTTGCTGCATAAATCGTTCGTTGCGCCGAATAAGTTCGAACATCTCTCGATTCAGCTCGCGACATTTATCAAGATCGGATCGAGTAAGATATCGGAGAACGTTCACCTGCAGCTCCTTGGGCAGCCGATTCCAAGGAAAATGATCCTCAATCAGTCATGTTGATGGCCTAAGAGTATTTCAGAGACCGTAACTGAGCCCTTGAAAAGTGTGCAACTCGAAGGGCTGATCTTGGTTTTTGGATATTAATAAACGGAAAACACCTTCGGCTGGTTCAGTGAGAGATCGGTTAATTCCTTGGATGTTACGTTTGACCAGCAATCTGAAACGTGACTTGATTTCGAAGAGTAATCCCCCAAAGACAGTAAACGCTTAATGTTACAGTTAGAGGAGACAGCGTTTCTTTGAAACCACTAAAAAACCCTTTTTAGAAAAATTAGGTAATCGACACAGAGCTGGCTTCCAGAAGACCCGAGTCGTGGACCTGAGTTTCCCCGTCTTCTGCCAGCAACATGACAATTTAAAATACAAGGAACCATATCTCAACTAGATGGTGTAAAAAAAAGGAACATGACGGCTACGCCTATGATGAGACTGACGCGAGTCATGTAAAATAATGAATATATGAAAATGAGAAAGGAAAATTTACCATTACTCTCAGTAGTAATCTGCTGGTTCTTCTCCAAAGCAGTTACATCTGAAGATCTGGAAAGTATGTTCATTAATATAGGGGAAATTGTTTTTTTTTCCTTTGGAGTCAGTCAGCACGCTTGTTAATGCTGATGCGGAAAAAGCGGCACGAATGGGAAATACCGAGCTAGGTGAACTTCATTCATGCTTAATCGTAGGTTCACCAGATCATAAGAATTCAAGTTTTAGTAAGTTGCAAACATTGGAATAAGGCCAGGGACAAGAGGAGCATCCCTATCACGTTCGATACTATCTGTACCCTTCGGTGAGCGACACAAAAATCTGAGAAGGGACTTCTTACAAAATATTTGCATAACTTTCGTATACTTCTGCATGTCTGCAACTAGGCAAAACAGCAAAGACATGGTTTCTGCTCCTCCTTAGTGAGAGGTTCGAATAGAAGGTTTGGTGTCGTTCATGCTTCCAGACAACCCTTTCGAGGCCATACCACGAAAACGAAAGGTCCAGAACGTTTTGGAAGAAATAAAATGACAGAATCGCTTATTGATTAGATGGATTTTGATGAAATTCCCAGTAGAACTGTTAGAAGTTTAGTTGCGGTTGCGGAAAATCAGACATCTATACATCCTCATTGAACGATTGGATTAAGATAATCTATTCGCAGATTGCGCGAAACATTCATAAATTACTTGTGAAGAAATGGGATAGAGTATGTTCGAAGAATCTAAACTATGCATGAATTGCAATGATGAACGCTTTTTCATAAAAGGATAGTTTTTGGTGTTAATCAGTCCCGTTTGAGGAATACGCCCTCGCACTTGACTTCAATTCAGAATAGTAGTGGCGTAATGAGTACGTACATGGCTTATACAGTGACTTGCGGTGGCCAGCCGATGTACAAGACAGTGCTTTTATCCTCCCAGACGAGTCTGGTAAGGCTTGGTTGGCCTAGGCAGGTATCGATCCGGGACGCTTTTTCACAGTATTATTTATTCGTTCATCTCTTACCTCCCATAGACTGACAGAGGATTGCATGCCGAAATACTACTTATCCTGCAATCGTGACATTGTGTGCAAACTTTTGTCAACACCAAATTCAAGGCTGAAGGGCGAATGAGTACTTAAAAAATGACCGCTGTGAATGTACCAAGTTGTGCGGCACACTCAGTTTACAGAAACAGGCCAGCGATTGCTTTCTACTGCAGTAAAGCAGTGGTTGGAACGTTTGGGAACCACAGCAGTTCCATCAGCCTGTACCAAAGGCGGCTTTGATCTTTCGGGAAATTGAATGCAGAGCAGGATTTTTAATTCAACTACAGTTGTTACAAGCGTTTCCATTTTCGGAATCTCTTCTATCACACCCGCATCCTGCTGAGCTTCATTCTCCAGGGCATACTTTCCGACCGTTAATTCGTCCTTAAGCGAGACGGTCAAAACAAATTGATAGAAATACCGATAACTAAATAGGCGTGCTTAGAGCAACATAAAGCTTCCACCAAGTAGTTAAATCAGGGGTGGACAAGGACGTGACGGCAAACACTGCATGGGAGAGGTATTTGGACGAGATTCCCAAATGCGTGTGCCGTTGCGGACAGCTGGCTACAGTATGCTGCCACTGCAACGCGTGCGCCCTGATGAGAATGGTCAAAACCTTCAGCGGGAGCCGGTCGTTTGGCGCGATGGGCGGAGTCGCGCCGCCCATTTGAGGACCGCCATTATGGATTGGGCTTCTATCATCTATAGAGGAGAGGAAAGCGGAAGATTACGCGATCTGAACGAGTTGAACGGTGCTATAGGCGGAGTCGCGCCGCNTCAAATGGGCGGCGCGACCCCGCCCATCGCGCCAAACGACATACACCCCCTACAGCCTGTGCATTGCCGAGAAAACTCGTCCTTCTTTTGGTGTGCGCCGACTCAGCCTACTCTGGGGCCCTTTGCTTTGGGCCCTTAATACGCTCTATCTAGGCCTTTTTAAACCTCGCAGCGTCTCTCGTGCCGTCCTGGAGAGGAGAAGGGGTCACGGGTTCACTCCAAAGAGAAATCTCAGGAAACATTTTTACGTAAACTGTGCCTTTCATTTCCCCATTCAGCATCGAATTTGAAGATGACCCTCTCTTTAGTTACACTTTGAAATTCATAATACACCGATATGAGAGATGCTTGCAAATGTACCTAGGTAAGTGATAAGCGGACTGGCGGATGGCATCAAACAAATCAGTTTGCAAAGGAAATAATAATCGCTGCTGAAACAAAAGAATCTTCCTTTATTATCTAGGTGAGAAACATGGCGTAACAACAATTGTAATTATTGACAAATTGTGAAGAAGAATAATAGAAGAATAGAGAATAATATGTCAATTGTGACGGTTGACTGCCGAAGGAGGGGAAAATGAAACCAGCTCACCTGCTTTCCATCGTTCATGCTCTACTCGAATTTCACCACACTCAATCCTCTGGAACTGTAGGAGATTGTTCACAAAGTCTAGCAATATCTGCCTGAAAGTTCTTCCCAACTTTTCTTGATGGAAGCAAAATGACATTCTTCAGACCTGATCTTCACGATAAAAGAAGGACTCAGTAGGTGCCAGTAGATAGTAAAAACGTTGAGTAGGCAATGTTCCGTGCAAATTAATGTCCGAAACAAAGAGGCGCAGGCAGACTAACTCGACGGAGCAGATTGTGCTTCCTACCCTCGTCGAATGCCGAAATACGATGGGCCAATCGTAACAGGACCCATCTTCTTCATTGCGCGCTAGAATAAAGGTCCTTGCACGATTCACCGACCTAATTTCGAAATGTAAGCAAGAACTATCGAGCTCGTAATCGAGGGCGTTTTCATATTCCAAGCGACACGCTTGTTGATCTTTGTAATGACAGAAGGTAAATGAATGAAGTGCCATTGGTGAGTGCAGAGGAAGCCATAGGGTCCGGAATGAGTTGTCTTGATAAGGAATGGTGGGCCATTCAAAGCGGTGAATGTGAGAGAGGATTTAAATCGCTGTAATTTAGGGGTTTATACTCCAGAGGCGCGAGAACCTCAGACAAAATCGCTTTCCTGCCTCAGCTGTTTTGAGCAAAGCCTACTTGAAGTTTAAAGAATTTCAGGCAAGATTAAAAAAATGGGCAAATGAGAAAAATCGAGAGGCAAAACTTGTTCGACAAAATGGACATCTCGTTGAAATTCTGGTTTTCAATAGGGAAAATCCTCCAGTGAGGTATCTTGAAGACAGTCACGAGCTTCTCTAGACTTGACACCGTGTGGATTAATTCAAAACCATTTTTTGAGTATTTTTTTTGCACGAGACACCTTATGTAGTTCGTTGCCTTTTGGCATCATATGTCACCGTTCTTTTCTCATCGACTGCTCCCATTTATCTTTGGCGACTTTACTTTCCGATTATGCTTATCTTCTGACACTATCGAATTTCCTATACGAATCACGAACCCAATAGAGTTTCATTCAAACAGATTGATCGTCCTTTATCTATTCGAGTATTCTACCGATTTCAATGGATGCTATAATGAGTAGGATTCAGACCAAATGTAACAGTAACAGTTAGGAAACCAGGTACGTTCAAAACTCACAGGCACGAGATTCTTTAAGATAATACCGTTGTTAGAGTGACCTTACGATGGTACATGTCATACCTCTGCATAACCTTATTTGAATACACAAACCATAAACTCGTCACAAATGCAAAGCCGATGCAAGGGAACAGTAACTTGGGCAAGAACAAGGAGCAGATTGATGTGTAGATTGCACCTGTGTTGCGCAGTGTCTTCTAGTTCGAACCAGGACTCACAGATGGTTTCCTGTAGGAACCGGAACCCGTTCTGAGTTTCCCTCAATGTGACCGTCTTCTGAGCTTCCATAAATGTTGGTGACTGACACCATGATATCACAATCACTTGAGGGTCCTCGATTTCAAACATAGGAAACTGTTAACTATTCAAAATGGAGGACAAGGATGACCTCGAATTCTTCGATCGGTTACTAAATGTGGATGCCAGATGATATGGGCACACTTTTAGTCCGTTTTTGAGATGCGCCACCGCATTCGACTTACATTCAAAATCCATAGTCGTATGAATGGGTATGTGGCCTTGCGATAACGATTCAATGTACAAAACAGAAATTTCACCCTCCGAGGCAAGTGTGGTTCGAAACTAACCGAGCCCAGATTGATGAAACGCTTGGTTGGGCTGGGTGTATGAGGGTGTATACCGACGGGGTTGTGTCCGCGGACCGTGAGCTTGCTATAATGCGCCACCTCCCACTATGCCGCCCGCGCCCTCCACCTCCACACCACCATTTTAAGCTAAATTAGAAACCCTGAGAAAAGTATCAGCTACCCTTTTCCTCACATGGCTTCGACACTTCTTTATTATTACAGAATTTCATGAGAATAGGATGCTTCATATAACATTTCAGCCAGAAGTGAAGGAAACACTGAAACATAGTGACTAGCCAAACAACATCTCAGAATATCAAGTACAATGATGATGTTATAAAGAAGCTTAATAAAAAAGGGACTGACATCTCTGCATGGGTAACTAGGAACTTAAGGCCATACAATACGTAAAGAGAATCTTCAAATGTTCTAGGATTAGATCGTACTTCAAAACAGAAGTGGATTGTTATCGAAAGCTTCCCAAAATTAGAGTTGTGCAGCAATTTCGCTAGGAACTCCGTCAAGTTTTGGTCTCCACTGGTCTTTCTGTTGTTGCGGATATATCGATGTAGTATGAGGCAACCTGGTACATATTGATATTGCTTGTGCGCAGCTTCGCCATAACGTTTGAAGGCGTGGAAAACGGTAATGATGAAGAGAAAACACGAGTTCTTATTCCCCCGTTAACCAACTCATGTTTCCCACTTGCCAAGCCCTGAAATTCACAGTAAGTTGAATTTGGACTATTGTTCATAAAGAAGATGTGCAAAACTGACCCCAATAAAAGATTTGATACCGTCGGCAGTTATCTTGGTTTCACTATCGATGGTGAATTCGGAAGCAGTGATCTTGGCGAGAATGTCATCGTCGATTAGGAAGGGTTGGGGACGAACAGAAAATAATTCGAATTTAGGTCTTGTAACAATAAATTTGAGAACCTCGGGGCTGAAATTGTCGTAAGAACAATCGCTGATTCCTTCGATATGTATGTGTGTTGGAGCGGCGTTCCGAAGGAATTCAAGAAAAACGGAAGAAGTAACGTCAGCAACTGATGTTTTTAATATTGACAACTTCTGCACTCGACAGTCCACATTCAGCAAACACGAAGATATCGGCCACAAAATATTGTCTGCCAGACGCCCCTGTAACAAAGAAGCATAGAAATCCTTAGGGATCACAGGGACAGAAAAAACCGTTGCCTTTGTGGTGGTGGATGATGATCAGTAGCCTCCGGTAGAGTCTTTCTCTCTCCACTATTTGTAACGCAACGGAAAATCATCTACCACTCACATTTCCTATCTCCAAGTGTTGAATTGTAGCATTTTTGAGGAGCTTCGGAACAACACTGCCACCCCATGGAGAAAACGATNCGCAAAGATGTTGTAGGGCATGCTCAAAAGTGTAAGGTGCTCGCTGTTGTCTTCGATTGAGCACGCTCAAATCTCTGTCCTGCATAAAACCAAATAAAAAATTATACTCAGCAGATATTCAGCCGTCTAGGTGTTTTTACTTACATGAGGTATCCCCACTTCGGAACATCTCACAAACAGTCTAAGCCGAAAGTCTGCCTCCTGTAATTATAACTACTTTCTGAACATTTAGCTAACAACAATGTCAGATTCCCTAGAGCTCAAGAAAAAAAAACTAGCTGATATGCTAAGTATTGGACTGACACTCTCAACAATTCGAATCTGCAAGTATTCGATGATTCTCCTTTTCATCGATTTTGTATTGTGCCGAATAAGTTGGGATGTCTCCTGATTCAGCACACGACATTTATCCAGATCGAATCGAGTAAGATGACGCAGAACTTCCATTTGCAGCTCCCTGGGCAACCGGTTCCAAGGAAAATAATCCTGAACCAGTCATAATGGAGACATAACGGTGGCCTAAGAATATTCTAGAAACTGTAGTTAGGCCCTTGAAAAAATTCAACTTGAAGGGCTGCTTTAGATTTTTGGATTTTAGGTGACGGACAAGACCTTCGGCTGCTTCAGTAAGAGATCGGTCAGGTTCTCCGATGCTGCGTTTGACTTGCAATCTGAAACGTGATAAAAACGTTTGATCTTATGCAGAGAGGATTCTTTGAGGCTTCTTTTTTAAAACTACTACAATACTTTTGCCCCGACGAAAGCTAGGAAACCGATACAAAGTTAGTCTTCAGAAGTGAGTCGACCTGAGCTTCTGGGCCTCCTGAGATGAGCAAAATGGCAATTCAAAATACATAGAACAATATTTGAATAGATGGTGTGAAAAGGAACTGGAGCTGGGTTGGGTTTATTACCAAACAGACATAAATCACGTAAAATGATGAATAGATGAAACTGAGAGAGAAAAGAATCACCACTATTTTCAGTACTTATTTGCTGGTTCTCGTTTATAACAGTTCCATCTGAAGCCCTGAAAAATATGTGCATTATTACCGGGAAAGCTGTTTTTCGGAGTATGCCTGCTAGAGCTGATGCGGAAAAACGGCACGAATGGGAATGCTCGGTTGACGTCATTCTTGCTTTGAAGGGTGCAAACCTTGGGATAGGTTGATCAGGGACAGGAGCAGCATCTTTGTTACATTCGGTGCTTACTGTGGCTTTCGGTGAGTTTCCCAAGCGACTGAAAAGGGAGCTTTTTATAAAATGTTCGCATCACTTTCAGACACTACTGCATGTCTGCTACTGGGGAAAACACAAACAAAACCTGGATTTTGATTATTCATCATAAGAAGTTTGTGTAGAAGGTTCGATGTTGTTTATGCTTTCAGGTAGTCCTTTCATGGCCATATCATTAAAGCAAAGGTACATAACTTTCAAAGGAGGTGAAATGACAAAATCGCTTATTTCTGTAAAGACAGTTCAGTCTACATTGACACCCCATCATTCAACGAGTCGACTAACAATAAGATCACACAGTTGTAGAATGGGCGACACGTTCCTAATCGAGGGAATGCGTGAAATGAGCTCGAGGACCTTGAACCATTTGTGCATCGCGATGTCACGAGATGATATTCATCCGATTGTCTTTCCTTCCAGCAGACTTATTGAAGGTTGCACTCCTAGACGTTTATCCTGCAGCAGCAACATTGTACGCAAGCTTTCCGCAGAACTGAGTCTAACGCTAAAGTGTAAATGACTGCTCCAAAACTGGCTGTTCTAAACGTACTACGTTGTGCGGCACACTCGTCCTGAAAAGTAAAAACGAATGCTAACAGTAAATGCAGCAGTCTGCACCAACACGCAAATGGTATCTTGGAGGTCTTGACAAACGAAATTTAGGTGTAGAGTAAGATGGCTAAACAATTTTAGATTAAAGGTACTCCCAATCTTGGAATCTCATCTATTACACTCAAAGCCAGCGCTTCGAGAAGCCTTAATTCTACTGGGAATACTTTTCAACCGTTACCTGATCCTCAAGAGAAAGGCTGCTCTCAGAGTTCAACGACCAACCGACCGACTGCCACGTGGTGGCAATACTGGACAGATTGCATTCATCTGTTGTCCCTGACGTGAATCTAACGACTTCCATCTACGTAAGGGCTACTACCACACCACATGTGTATAATTCAACGCCCACTACAGTTTCCACCAATCACGCTGCGTACCGTTCGCATCGATTGCCACGTGGCTTTGGGCGCCGTGTGTAGTGTGCACACTACACCTCACCATTCTTCACCATGTCAAAG
This sequence comes from Haemonchus placei, assembly GCA_900617895.1. Taxonomy (NCBI): domain Eukaryota; kingdom Metazoa; phylum Nematoda; class Chromadorea; order Rhabditida; family Trichostrongylidae; genus Haemonchus; species Haemonchus placei. Next base: position 12,282 of record UZAF01018117.1, on the reverse strand, counting down.
TATCGCGCGGTCGGTTCTCCTCTTCACATGTAATTACCTTCGCATTGTCGTTGTCATCCATCGACCTCGTCTACGGAAGGGATCGCAGGCACTCACAAATGTTGTCGAGTCACATCACTATCAATGTCTTCATCAATGAAACTTTCTTTCTCCACAGATATGCCATAAAACGAGAACCCAAGATTATCAGCGGTCGGATAAGTTTTGCCAAGAATGATTTCGAGGCGAAGAGAAACACTCAGAATTTTTATCTCCTTAGAAATTAGTACTCCCTATCACTGCGCTAACCATTCTTAATGAATGGAACATATCAGAGAGTCAAAGACTTGTTTTCTAGGGCATCTGCCATCGTCAGTGTTCCCATCTCGCCTCCTCTAATCCAATGGGGTACCCCGCCCCCTGTGGGCGAGGTCCATCCTTGCTACCCACCATAAGCTTAACATCTGGCAATCTGTACTCCTATTCCGAAAGTCCTGAGGTGAAATTGACAACATCCGCGAAAACCCCGGTCCCTAAAGGCGGATTCCGAACCTGCCACCCACTATGAGTGTTCCTATCCTGCCGCCTGTACTTCTACGAGCTTGAACGCTCTAGGTCCACGGAAACAGGAGTTGGGATTTCCCGCTCAAACATTTTTTCGCACAAACCCGGGCCCTGTGGGCGAGGTCCGGCCCTGCCACCCACGATAAGTTTCCCATCCAGCCATCTATACTCCTTCCAATTTTAAAGGTCCTAAAGTCAAACCTACAATTTCCGCGAAAACTCCGCCCCTTGTGGGAAGAGTCCGGACTTGATACCCACCTAAGTTTCCCATACAGCCATCTGTACTCCTTCCAATTTTGAAGGACCTAAGGTGAAACTGACAATTTCTGCGAAAAAGCCGCCCCCTGTACGAGCCCGGTCCTGTCACCCACTGTAGGTGTTCCCATCCTGTTTCCTGTAATCCTACCAAGTTTGAACGCCTTAAGGTCAAACTGACAATTCTCCTCCAAACCTCGCCTCCTGTGTGCGGAGTTCGGTCCTTCCACACCATAAGTTTTTCCTTCTGTTCCCTGTAATCCTAGCAAATTTGAACTTTCTAGTCCTTGGAGATAGGAGTTATGTATTTCCAGTCGGACACAAACACACATACCTACGTACACACACATACACACACTTAGCGCGTTATATAAAGTAGGATACGTATATTTCGCATTCCGCACACACGACCAGGACAGAGGTAGTGGGCTCGCAGTGGCAAGGAGCCTGGGCAATGGGTGCTACAACATCCTCACAGCAGTACCGGCAACACGCAGACCCAGCAGTGCCCGCAACACGCAGACTCTCGATTCCATCGCGATTTGGGAGTGATCGGAAAGGTTCGCCCAGACGCGTGGAAAGGCGATAACACCAACGCCCAACGCAGAAGCCCTCCAATTCGGTTACAGCTCCCTCGTAGCCAGCGAGCGTCGTCGGTCGGTCAGTCTGAAGTCTGAAAGCAGCCAAACGGTGCGCAAACTGATAATAGTTACGAGCAACAATTAGACGGGCACGGGCAATAAACAATAATTTATTAATAGAAGAGATGTTGCAACGGTAAAAACAACTGAAGAGTAGGGAAATGAGATAAGGCTTACCATGCCAAACTCGCTTTAGTACGTTGCACAAGAACTGCTTCAAATCCATGAATAGCCACATATTCGGCATCCTTTAGAAGCAAATTGACGTAATGCTCACAGTATTGTGAGATCCGCACCTGCCAGAATTGAGCAATAAGAGAAAAAAGACTGATGCAAGAATGAATAAACCTCGGAGGTATGGATATGGTCCCTCTCGATGCAGTGAGCGTCTCTCTCTTCTTCGGTGTAAAAGAATTCCGCACAAGTTTTGCATTTATATTTCCTGAAAATCTCAGACATGGAAAGCGATGACCTTCGGACTAGAAGCTTAAAAACTCAGAGCATTATCGATGTGGTCTACTGTGATAATGATAACGGCCCGGCAATAAATAAAATAACAACGGAACCAGGTAGCCCTCACTATTGAGCTTAAAGGCACAGGTTATGATAATTTTAGGTCATCTAGTTTCGAGAAAAAAGCGAATAAAGGATGTAGCAGTCCAGAACAGTGCAAAAGTGGCGAAGGTAACGCGAAATTCGGTATTAAAAGGAATACAAGGCTTCAAGAAAAGTGGCGGTACTTCTCGAATGCCCACGGCAAGCGACAGTGGTTACGTGGTGGTTACCATATTCCTGCATTGGGAATTTAAGCCTTTCCCTTCGTAGCGCGCGAGTTCGCTTGATGATTAGGTGCGGCGAGCGCGACGCGTTTTCCGGGAAGAGGTACCCACACCACACCAAGGATAACGTGCGGATTGGCGCTTCCAGAGTTCAACGTGCGTTGAGAACACGGCCTTGCCAGACACACGTTGACAGCGTTGGACACCGTATGTTGACAATGTTGATCGCTCGGCAGAAGTTTGTTGACGACGCTCGCGCCGCTTTGACGGCCTCTGCGCTCCAGCATGGTGTTTTCCCAGCGTTGAACAACTTCGTCGGCAAGGTTGCGGCTTCTTCACATAGTTGAACTCTGAAAGCGCTCGAAAAACGCCACCACACACACGCCGCACGCGGTGTGCTGCGCGGCGGATTACATCGCGATTGCGATGCGGTCGTTGCGGTACACCTCAGTTGAGATGGAACAAGCTAGTGCTGCAATGGCACTAGTCCATGGCTTTCAAACGGACTCTTTAGGAACTCCCTTTGCCTTTGGCAATAAAATCTCTTCGATATTGGAATTACTCAGTAGTTCAACAACTTACTTCGAAAAGTTTGAAATAAAAATGACTCCAGCAGTGTTACGATCCTAATAAACGCAAACATTCTGCAAACGCGTACGGTTGACTTCACCCTTTTTTTACTTGCCTTTTATAAGTTCCTAGGCCTAATGTTATGGCGCATCTCGCCCACACCAGCGTGCTGCCGGTTCGCCCTACACGCGAAACAAACTCATTATTGCCGCGCGTGAATCACAACGCACCTCCCCCACAGCTGGCTACAGTAAGGTGCCTGCACGCATCGTGTGCGTCCCAGTGCGGATGATGCAACCTCTACAACCACAACAACGCCGTGAGTACTCGTCCGCCAGGGTCTGTACGTCGTCTACGCGGCTTTTGGGGCCCTGTTCATTATGCCGTTTTCTCCGACACCGACAGATAGCTTGTGCAATTCTTAGGGGTCACAGATCCTTTCTTCTCTTCAAGGAAGGATTTCGAGATCATGTTTATTGTGAACTGCGCCTTTAATTTTCGTTACATCATCACACTCTTCTCTTCAATGAACTGTGCCAAACTTCAGAACTCACCGATAAGATAGATGCCTGCAAATGTGCTCAGCTAAGTGATACTTGGACGGACTGCTCGCATCGCAGAGAGGACACTTTATCGACTGTCTGAAAAAAGAAATCAGTTTATAAACGAAATAATGAACACTTCTAGAACAGATAACTCCGTCGAATGACTGCCAAATGAAGGGTAAAATGAAATCGACTCACTGGCTTTCCATATTCCGTACACCACTCAACCCTTTAGAACTGTAAAAGAATGTTCACGCTGTTTAACAACACCTGCCTGAAAAGCGGTCTTTATTTAGCTAATCGGAAAAATAATGGCATTCAGCATAATACCTGACCTACCCTACAGCTTAAGTGTCAAGATGGTAAAAAGTATCAGCAGACTGACCCGACGGAAGAGCAGCTTGAATTGCCTAAATTCGTCGATTGTCGAAATAAAAGGATTCAAACGTAGCAGTACCCATCTTCTTCATTACGTGCAAGATTAAGGGTGTTTCTACGGTTAACCGACTCGGGACACATATGATTTGAGTATGCCAGGACATATTGTAGAAATAAGGAGCCCTTGTTGAGACGAAATAGCTCTGTATTGAAGTGAGGAGCTCGTCTAACGTCTACCAAAGCTAAGATGTTGAATTGCTGAGTGAATTGGACGACAGTTTTAAAGCAAGAATTTCAAAGTGTATGAGAGATAGCTTATAAATGCCGGTGTTGTCTTTGATGTCAAAAAATGGCTTTTCTTGGACAATAACTCCTAACATCTACGATATCTCTTGGTCCACCAACTTTTTTGTCCAAACTAGCAAACCCTTGAAAAACTTGGTTTCCAAAAAGGCAGCAACACGAGCGAACAAAGGTGGCGGTACAGAGTTTGGAGGAAACTTCAACAACAGAACAATGATCTCAAAGAGATCAAAAAATCCTAACTATAGCACACAAAATGGCTACATATACGCACACAGAGGGTGCATTTAGACTCCACCGACAGCATTGTTTCCACCGACCGTCCGACCGATCGACGGGGTTCCTCGCCACGTGTTGACGGTGCGGGACAGACTGGGTTCAGAGAATCGTGAACGGATCGGTCGGTGTCTAGCGTTGTGAACGCGTGGCCAGCATCACTGTCGGTTAGTCGGTCGGTCGGAATGTTGGTGAAAACAATGCTTGTCGGTGGAGACTGAATGCACCCAGAAAGAGGGAGAGAGATGCAACGGAAAGAGGTTAGCTTAGGGCAGGACTTCACACCCGTCATGGAGATGAAAACGTCGTTGCCGTGTGCTAGCACGGCTCCTCGTCGACTCGTTGAAGTCATCTTGCTTCCCCCTCTCTGAAATTCTTTGGTGATTCATCTGAAAACATCTGATTGACGTGCTTGCGCGGCGCGGCTTACACTCGGACCGATGCTAGGCCAACGAAGCCTTCCATCACTCCGGGGTCGGGCCAGTTAATTGGTATTAGGCTTGTCTGAGAGGGTAAAAGAACTGACTTATACATAGGCTGGCTACCGCAATTCATTGTATAAGCTTCCAAACCACTACGATTCTGAACAGAAGTCGAATGAGGGTGCATCCCAGAAGGCATTGGTTAGCTCCAAAGACTCCAAACTTTTAAGCTTTTGATTTGGGATATGTCCCTATATTTGAACTCCATCTTACCGCTTTGATCTTGACTCCACTCAAACTTAATGCAGTAATGGGATAGTGACTTTTTTGTACATCCACTGTACTCCTTACTTTATATCACGCGATTTAGTGGTCTTTTCGCCAGCATCGCAACTTTTCGGTAAATTCTGTCTTATTACCCGCTTTACGACGTTATACAGCTCCAACGATATTTTACGCCATCTTCATTCATCTCATTACCCTCTCTAAACGCTCCCCCTCAACCTTGTCTTTCACGAAAACAACTCCTATGTACGGCAAATTGAAGCATCACGATGGCCGAGTTCAGCTGGTCTATTTTACGTACTGTAGAAGCCTACGTCCCGTGATTTTCCCGCGAATGCACAAAGGACAATCATCTTGACGTCATCGAAATTAAGGGGCGCCGAGCGAACTGTTGTCGGCAATGCGCCTGTAGTCGAAGGTTCGTGGTTTCATTTCCGTTTTACAAACATAATGGTTTTCGTGGGGTGGTGTTCCATATTACTGGGAAGTTAGGGTCCCAAAGTTCTTTCAGTGGCCTCATAATGGTGGTCCAGTCAATTCGTGAAAAGGCTTTGTTCAGGGCTTTGTTTATTCTGAAAATAAAGATCTGTTTATGAAGCTTTAGCCGTGTGTATTCCGAAAAAGTATGAAGGCGTATCTCCAATTTCCCATATACAAGTCATGCCACCAACAATTTTCCAATGAGATGTAAAAAAGTCCAAAAAAGCAGCACTTTTGACCACTTTTGGTTATGTTTTGTTGGTGTCAAAGCTTTGTAGTTCGAGGCATGAGTCAGAACCAACATCAGTTCATTACTGCGGTTTCAATTACCTAAGAAAACTGCTGAGGCTTTCTGTAATGGAGTAAAACATGGTCCTGAGCAAGAATGTGAATCTTCATTGCCAGTTGGCGCTGAAAATTTCTACTACTTTTCGGTTGAAAACTTGCATATGCGTTGCCAAATGCCTCCATTCCCATTACCTTACGTATTTCTGTACATGTTAACATTGATGTGTTAGTATGTGACCGGGAGAATTGTGAGGTTAGCTTTAATAGTGCGAAAGCATCAGCGCTATATACAACGGGCAATCGATAAAGATCGTTGAAATAGCCTTCAATTAATAAAAACAACATGCATATTCATTAGTCATTAGTTATTTGTTTGCTACTGTGCAAATGTCAATTCCAGAACCACCTTTCCTTGTATAGCAGACAAAATAGTATTGATTCTGGCGTAGAATGGCTCGGACATGTCCGCATTGTGGATGCTCCGATATCGACGAGGATGCAGGACGAGGTGAATAAGCCGATATTTTGAAATCGTTTGTAGTTTTTTGTGGAACAGCTAGATAAGTAGGGTTAATTTTAACGGAAATGCAATGATAGTGATCTCCGTGGTGAGCAATTCCAATTCATATTATAGGAGATGCTACCTGTATGAGTTGCGGAACCGTTCTCGAGGAATCAATTGTTGTGTCTGAAAATCAATTCCAAGAAAGAGCTGGTGGTACAGGACATACTCTAGTCGGTTTGTAGATTGTACTCTATTTACCATAATGTTAAGTAAAAGGTTGATGCGTATAATTTTCCCGGAAAACCGAAAACAAGTTTTCCTTGTTCTATTCTGTGTTTCCTCTTATTCCTAGGCAACTTGTGAGAGATTGAAGTGAAGAATTAACAACTATGTTCAATATTTCCCCATCACAAATTACCTTTTTAAATGTAGAGCATTCCCTTGAGTTCACATTTATCAGTCCGATATCAAAATTCTTGCAATTCGATCAAGAGTGCGATCATTTCAAGCATAGAAAGAGTGGGTAATCGAAATGGGAAAAACGTTACCTTGACGAACTCTTATAAGTTAGGCGAGTTTATAATCGTGGTATTACTCCTTCACAAACTTTTTCCTCTCGTAACGTTTCATACAAGATATCTGGTGTATCTTTGGAATAAGACATATGGTTGAGGTGTCTTTTTACTATCGTCTTGGTACGTGTGACGAAAAATGCGTATAAGTATGAACTAGAGAACGCTTGGGTACTGTAAGTGTAGTCGCCCGATAGTACGAGTTTAGCCTGCAAAACGTGTAAATTTGTTTTCTGATTGATAATTCTTAAACGCGGTCATCGGTGAGAGCTGGACTATGGAAAGCTGGAAGTGAGCAATGGAAAGAGATCAATGCCTCAAACGATGCAGCTTTATTTTATTGATTTTGTTTTCTCTATTGTAAGCCTCGCCTGATCTATCAGCCTTCCTACTGTGAAGGATAAAAGGATAAAGTCTTGGGGCGTTGATCAATCCCGTCTGAGGGGTGCGCCCACGTATTCGACTTCCATTCGGAATCGTAGTGGCTTGCAGTGGCCAGCCAATGCACAAGTCGGTGCTTTTGTCCTCCGAGACGATCCTGGTACTAATTTACGGACCCAGAAGGGATGGAAGGCTTGGTTGGCCTAGGCAGACATCGATGCGGGATTTGAAACCGTGACCATGCGTGTGTGAAGTGCGCCGCGTGCCACTATACCACCTCTGCCCCTGCCTCCGTATTATAAACAAACCAATTCTGAATACAGTCGATATGCTACAGGGCACTACCACAGCATGGAAATTGCCACTAATAATAGCGGATTTCTCCTCATACAGCGTCTGCTGCGGTTGGTGCTTTCTTTTCACTACTATAAAAAGATAAGGTCTTGACGTCAATCGGCCCGCTTTTGGAGTGCGCCCCTGCATTCGTCTTCTATTCAGAGGTATTTGAATGCATGCTAAACTGATACAATCGCTTTCATTGGGCAGCCGATTTACAAATCAGCGCTCTTATCCTCCCACACCTGTTCGGCAACAGCTAACAACCCTGTAGGGTGTAGAGCTTTGGTTGTCCTGGGCAAGTATCGCCCCGGGATTCGGTCCGCGGGCGTGCATGTGTGGACGGTGGTGTAGTGGTGCGACACCTGCCACTAAACCACCGTCCACACAGCGTTACCCACATAAAACTCTTCTGAGCTCATATTGACCCACTATCAAGCCACCAATACCAGATTTATAACGAAAGTTGAATTTCTCAAATCGTTTTATCTCTGCTTCCCTATGATACTATTTGGTGCATAACAAATTTAGGTCAATTTGTATCTCTTGAGCGCGGTCAAGCCCAGGCACGAGCCGCCTCTAATGGATTGGTCTCACAAGAATCTCGTGAAGTCACTTTTGCGCGCGGGAGGAAACTTATAGAAGAAGTAAGGCCCTTAAACGAATTTTTAGTTGTTTTCGTTTCAAACTTCTTAATATTTTATAGATAGCTAGTCAACTTCGCATAAATCAACATTGTATTGATACAGCGTACAACTTTTTCAAGATGTCAGTCAGCCGTAATCTCACACGTGGACGTGTCAGGTCCTTCTCTCTACCTCCTCTTTTTAAATATTCATCAGGTTTCAAATTATGAATATTTTCTATGCAGATCTCATGTAGTTGCTGCCTGTTTGTATATGACTTGCCGTCTGGAAAACACGGCACATTTACTCCTCGACTTTAGCGATGTTACACAGGTAATGTTTTGTTTTTTATTGTATATTGCGCTATTGCTATATTTTAGGTGAACATGTTTGATCTCGGCCGTACTCTCACCTTTCTATCTCGGTCCCTACGGATCAATTTGCCTTCAACGGATCCCTGCCTCTACATAATGCGATTCGCATGTCTCATGGAATTAGGAGAGAAATTGAAAGACGCAAGTTATCATTTAGTTTTAATCATTTTACCAACATTTCCTTGGTGATATTTTGACTGAAACGAAATATATTTATCAGCTTGAGGAAGCTTTACAAAGTTACAAGGCCTACTTTACCTTAATTTTATCCTGTTTACTAAGCAGAAATTTTGATGCCTGAAATTCTTTCGGCGAATGTTTCTATTCCTGAAATGGGTCTTTATATCGTAGGAAGCCTTTCACGAAATCGTCCGGTCAGGAAGAGTTTCTTAAATCAGTGCGAGGGTGGCTAATCGTACTTTTGTCCTATTGTTACGCCCTCCATTATTTTTGATAGCCTGTTGTTTTCTAGGGAGCCTTTACTTTGTGGCTTCTTGTTTGCAGGTCGTGAATCTAGCTACTAGGCTGGTTCAACGGATGAAACGAGACTGGTTGTCTATGGGTCGTCGGCCAACAGGATTATGCGGCGCTGCGCTTTTGCTAGCAGCTAGGTAATATTTTGTTTTGTTTGGACGTTACTCTGCTTTATCTCAAGAATTTCAACGTTTCACGATACGGTTTGAGCTATCCTAATCAGTTGTGTTCAGTATAATAAGGCACGAATTCTTCGAGTTATAGCTGTCCGCTTTTAACAACCAGTAGTTCTTTTGCTCATGTAATAGAAAGCAGGCAACGTTGCCATCAGCAAGGTATCGTCTGCGCTCTCTTGCAATGGAATCGTTACACTCTCATATTCATTTGAAAACGGACAATTTCGGAACCTCTAGCTCCTGAATGGCGACTATAAACGAAATTACGAAATATCATCCTCTTTGCCAATAAATAGGGTGCTGTAAACGAATAAGCATGTAACATGAACTACAGTATGAACATGTAAATAACTTTGTGTGGGACAATCGATATCATATTGGCTTTTGCACTTCATCTGTTGTTCTTTCCTTAAACATATTTTTGAATTTTGCAGGGCATACAACTTCAATCGAACTATAGGTGATGTTGTCAAGGTGGTGCACATTAGCGAATCGGTGGTGAGGAAGCGACTGGACGAATTCAGTCGAACTCCATCGTCCGCCTTGACAATCGATGAGTTCTCCACCATTGATTTGGTTGGTTCTTGTTCTGTATTTGATAATAGTGGTATTAATGGTTAACACTGATAATCAGAGTGGGAAGATAAGGTTTTTTTCCTTAGGATAGTTGAATTGCTTTTTCCTTTATGCTATGCTTCTTTAGGAACATGAAGAAGATCCTCCTGCTTTCCAAGAAAGCCGTAGAAAGGCTCGTGAGGAACAGCTTGAAAAGGAGGCAAGAATGACTGCAGAAATGGAGAGAGAGGTTAGTTTCTGCATTTTTGGAGATACATAAATTGGAAACTGAATTGAACTGAGGTATTCTATCGGGCTTGTAGGTGATTCCTATAGAGAAAGAGCTGGAGCGTGCTCTCGAAAAGAAACGGAGGGAGAAATTCAAGAACACTCGATACGCTAAACTTGTAGCTGGCGATATAGGTATGTTGGATTGAGCAATAAGTGTTACAATATACAAGAGGTTTTCACAGTAGTTATGAGTTGTTCAATTTAGATGATCCCGAAGTTGGAGTTGCTGAAGGGAACCTTGTGCGAAACGAAATCATGGATTCAGTTTATCGTGTTGCGGACGGTGAAGATGAAAGGTAAGCAAGCAGTTTGGTTTGGTCCAGTATAAATTTGTTTGCTTTGAAAATGCTTTTGTTTTTTTTTCCATCATAATTTGTATTCACTGAACCTCCACTATGTATCTCCGTTGTTCAGGCCTAAAACACCTGACTACAGCAAATTTGCACCAACACTACATTCCCTTGGCATAACGCCTCTGCAGCCAGCTTCAGTAGCAGGTCGGAACGATTCAGCGGATTCAGCCACACCTCTTCCATCTCAGGATAGGCCTGACGGATCCCTTGATCTCTCAGGTGAGTGCGATTTTTCAATTCGGACGTCTTGCAAAAAATACAGTTGAAGGCATCGATGATGACGAAATTGATACTTACATTCTCACGGCAAAAGAGTCTGAAGTGAAAGAACGGTTTTGGATGAGGCTGAATGGAGAGCATCTCAAGGAAATGGAACGCAGGTCGGTTCATCTCTCCTTCTTCTATTCTTTTTTTTAAACCATTCGGAAAAATATAAGTCTTAGTGTATTGAAAATGTGGTTCAAGAATTGACATAAGTTGTAACCTGATTTCTTTACTATTTCAGGAGAAAAGAACGAGAAGCGGAGGAAGAAAAGGAAAAGGATAATCCATCAAAGAGAAAAAGACGACGTACGAGTGCACCTCGGCAGAGTTTGGCATCCAGCACTGCTATAGAAGCTATGGAAAAGATAATCCATGTAGGTAAAAAACTAGCTGGGATCCCAATGGTAAAGCTGAAGTTATCTGTCTCCCGATACTAACATGTTTTGCATGTTCCATTACATTCAATTTCCATTCAGAAAGCATCTAAATGGATAGCTATGTTGATTTTCGGATTTTTTCCGTACTGATTGTGCCTGTTTGCTACTCCTGGAATATGCCATGAGCGATTTACCTCGATTGTCAAAGCTTTTTTTTAGGAAAAGAAACTTTCCAACAAGGTGAACTATGATATTTTGAAGGAAATTGAACAGACAGCAACAGGGCTCGAACCACTGGGACGGGAGCCAAACACTTCACAAGTGATTGAGGTAGCTCAGTCTCACTATTTTCATGATTAACTCGTCTTACATAATACTTCTCCGATTTCTTTTATTGAAGAATGTGAACGATCTCGTAGCAACACTAGCAATGGACAAAATCACAAAATCTGTAAGTTACGTCCTCTTTTGACGCCTTGTAATATTTTCTTCTCGAAAAGTTTATCATTGATTTAAGGAAAATCTCTTGGGCAATGCGACGAGTCCTTTTCCCCTCACACCGGACAATATGTCACGAAGAGAGAAAGAACTTGCTCGAAAGAACAAACCATTGAAAGACCCATCGGCTCTGAGAAATGCATTCAAAATGGAGCCGTCAACATTGGTATGTTGAGGTGTAATTTTCAAGCTTTTTGTGGAAGTGCATACTTTGACGAATTCAGGTCGAGGGAGCCTCGGAAGCTTCAAAACCAGAATTAGTCAGACCCATTGCTCTCAGTCGGTCAGTGATAGTACTTCATTAGTTTATTTGCCTTTTTATCGCAATGTTGCTTTTCGTAGGAGCGGTTTTACAGAAACTGCATTAGGGTACATCACACACCCAGATACAAATTGCTAATGCAAGCATACCACACGTGCAACGTATTAGATACAGTAGCGCTCAAAAGTATTCGGCCAACTTTAACTTGCCGTAACTTTTTTCCCAGCGGAGCGAATCACATGAAATTGTGATATGTTCAGCTGGAGCATATTTTACACTGTCCTACACCACTTAACTGCAAAACAGCCATATCCACATACTAATGGGGAGGCGTTTGTAGACTGTGCTGGAAGTAAGTTTGTGACGTCTGCAGTTATTCCGACCTTATGTACGTTTTTCTTCTCTTCTGGGTTCGACGTTAGTACTCGTACACTTTAGACATGGCAAAAAGGAAAGGACTCCTAGAAGGACTA
>UZAF01018116.1:6209-22867 GCA_900617895.1 Haemonchus placei | reverse complement strand
ATTTATTTATAGTTCGTTCTTTGTGAGATCGGAATATAGTTGGAAAGCCAGGAAAAGGGGGAGATCTTTCACTCCGGGTTCTCGTTGTAGGGTAATTGACCTTATCCCAATCACATTACAAACCAGGTTTCCAGAAACAGATCGTTTAAATCTACTTTTGGGTAATCTCCCATCCTTTCAAAGCCTAGTGTCCCATCATCCTATTTGCCAACTTATATGGGAATGACTTACCCACTTCAAACGGAGTACATTTCAATGAACGATGACTATTCCCAGGCCCCCAGCCGTTGCTAAAACAGTAGTTCCCCAGATCTATTTATATTAATGGTCAATCTATCTTAAATGCTTTCAACTGGAATTCCAATGAAGATAAATCTACTTTCAGCTGAAGCCTCCCCCCTAGACGGAAAGCATCGAATGCTAATGGGCCGAAGCTCGATCGGCTTTTCCACTATGAAGCATGTGTTGTCCATTCGGTCCCAGAAGGGTCATTTCACCGGCAATTCGGCCCTAAACCGACGATCACTTTAGCGCTTTCCCGGACTGATGGGTGCCCATCATTACGCCGTTTTTACTACTCTTCTGGTTGCAATTTATTTCATTTAACGTCATTGAATGTCGTCATTTTCGTTTCATTCCCGTTGAATTAGTTCGCTAGAGTTTCGTGTCATCGCTACTGAAACCACTTCGGCGAATCCACTTTTTCCTGACCCGTTCCTTCGATTTTTCTTCAAGTTTCATTTTATTTGAGTGATTTTCCAGCCCTTTTCTCATTACTATTTGGAACTTTCTCTGATTTTCACTTCACTTGAGTTGCGGACCATTTCAATTCGACACAACTTACGCTTTTCTTGCTAATATTCCCGAGCTTCGCCAAGGTTTCCGTCGAAAATTTCACCAAATTATTGGATAACAGCAATTTTCTGACTATTTTTAGTATATCTCCCGAAAAACAAACGCCATGTGACGATGCTGAAGCTGTACGTGTTTCAAATAGCATGGTATGTCATTTTATATGTCATTTTTAGATTTAATTTGAATTCAGCCGGATAACTTGTAACCCCTACTTTACTAATGACGTATTCCAGTGGCCATCGATGAAGTGTATTTTAGCATATGTCAAAATTATCCTTTGCCACAATAAAATTGAGAAAGACAAAAATTTGAAAGCCCTTTGCCTAAATCAGCCTCTTATGAGGGATGCGCCACGCACTTGACCTTCGTTCAGAATCGTAGGGTCGATTTTGAAAAAGTATGCGGTCGACAACATGACTTACTCTGACCATCCAGGTCAAGTACAAGTCAGTTCTTTTATTCTCCTAGATGAATGGCGCGGTTACCCGTGCCAATGTCCACCCAGGCCATAATCATAATAATGCCAAGAAAATAGTTCCAGTAAAGGATATAAAAACAGGGTCCACTGAGGCAAANAAAGCCTGGCCTTCGACGAAGTTTTCACCAATTGGGTGATGGTAAACTCACCTGTTTTCCCTTCCAGAAATTAAAAATAGCTGCATCATCCTGTATTCAAACTTTGATGTGGTGTTTTAGAGCTGCACCCATACCTATGGGACTGCAGTAGGCGACCTTGATTTGGGTATTTGACTTTTACCGAGGTGCACCATGATTGTGCTGAATGATTTTGTCAAATGCGATATCGATTGAGTAGGTATTTGATACTGATGTTGATTCTAAAAAAAAGATTTCTGCACGATGCTACTGAAGGTCTCGTGCTCTTGGGTGGGGCATTCCTGAATTGGTGTTTGAGCAGTCATGGCATGACCGTAAGACCGGTTTCTAGCGATTCTCCTTAAATCTAACGATCTCGTGGCGTTCTCGTGGTTACCCTCTGACATAGTAATTTATAATATTTACGACTATAAAAAGGTTTCAGCCTTTCAAGGACGAAGTTTTGTAGAATATCAGGCATAAGACTTCTTCATCCACTTCATCTTAACCGAACCGAATTGGCCTTACACCCAAACGGGGTTTAGGGTTACAGTACAGCCACATGGCACCACTACTAGGAGTTCGAAATAGCCACTTTCAGTGGTTGTCATGCGCCTATAGTGTAACCCTTAGCCCTTCACTCGTAAGAATGAACGCATTCCTTTCCTACAAATGGCTTTCACCTAAGGCCAGCCCTGAAGTGACCCATTCTGTCTTCAGGATTAACCCAATCCCGCGAACATCTCCTACTCTTTAACTCGTCACTGGAACTATGCCTGCTGTATCATTACTTTTACATCTCGTCCTCATTTCCTACGACTTTCCTCCTTAACCTCCCATACCATTCATTTCTGCTCATCCTCTCTCTTGTATAGAACATTTCCAGGGTGTTCGCATGCTTGACCCTGCGTCGATGCTCTCCAATAATCCAATTTCCCAGGGAAATTCAATTTTTTTCTGATTTGAGCTCTTTTAAAAATAACAAATTAAGTGCACTTCAATAAGTACTCCAACGAGAATGCATTTTCGAACGTCACTGCATCCATTTCTCATTGGTTTTTCGCGTTTTTCGGTCCCGGTCTCAGCCTCTCAAGCCGATCATTTCATCCTAAACCGGCTCATTGGCTTGAAGCATAACAGTAATTCACGAGTATAAAGTTGCCGACAAACGGTTAAGGTTTGGAAAAAATTAGAAATCACCAACGCGGAATGTTCGAAGGGGCTAAAGTACTACAAGGGCTGATTGAAATAGAAGTTCCACGTAGCCTCTTCACCAATGGAACCTTGTAGCTGGACGTCTCTTATCTTTGCTACTCAAAAGGTATGTTTCTAGGCATACACTGGTCCTCAAACCAGGGCTGACTATCATGTGGGCAATCCCTTATGGGTGCTGGGACCAATTCCTGCTTCGATAGCTTTGTGAAAAGTATTCAACCGTAAACCATAGGTAGGGTGAGTGTGTGTCGTTAGGTCAGTGTGCGAGTTTCCCTAACATGTTCAACGGTACATTCCGACTCCCATTCTGTAGCGATACTATGTAGTTGCGTATCCAATAAAAACAGCATTCGACAAAAAAGACGAACTGGTAAGCAGATCTCAAAGATATAGGCTGTGGAACATATGGAGGATTTTCAGTCTTACCCCCACCTCCACCTATTGAATTTTAGCGGGATCACATGGACCCTTGAATTTTAGGGAGTGTAACATGGCATGTGACGTTTTCGAAAGTTTATCACATCATATCTTCATAGCTAAGCTCGTTCAGCAGTGTAACGACCACCCTTCCAGGTTTTTGTAAGAGTGTGATGTCGGCAAACCAGAGCTGATGACCTCCCCCGCAGCACTGCAGTCCAAGTCAGCATCTGGTCGTTCTCGATGTTCAAAAACTTTTGCCATCAAGCATGAGTCAGAAGGCAGATTTTCACCACATTAAAGGAACCTAATGGCACACACGTTCATGATGTAGACTTCACGTAATGTTGTTGACGAGAACGATCATACACGAGAACGATCATACATTCCCGTCATCAACTATTTGAGATAGGAGCTGTATATTTGAAGATTATATAGTACTTGGAGGCGGAGGTGGTGTAGTGGCAAGTGGCGCCCTATATCACACGCACGGTCAGGGGTTCGAATCCCGGGGGCGCATCCCTCATACGGGATTGATTAACGCCAAAATCTTTATCCTTTATCCTCTATAGTACTTGGAGCGGCTACGGTAGTGTATTGTGGGTCATATGGTTCTGATCTGAAGCATGAAAGGCCCTCTTTGACTTGCTTACCTCTTGTAAACGAGTTTGAATAACTCTGATTACTCCGCTTTCTTCGAAAATTCCTAGCTATTTTCCTCGAAAACTGGGACCGTGAGCGAGGAAGAAACTGAGGAATAAAATCGGAGTTTTTCCAGAAGTCTCAACATTTTTTCCAACTCTATCGTTTGAATTAGTTTTTGAGCATGGACTATGTACAAGTCCTTCACCCACGATAAGCTTTCTTAACGAGCCTGGCGAGAACACAAAAGCAGTGTCCTCGCCAGACTCGATGGCCTTGTGGATATGACCCAATTTGGGCTTTATTCACTCGAGCAGCTGCACTCTCAGCTCAAATGGGGATTCAGACGCCTCCGTCGTCTGGAACATACGGCATTACTCGGAATTCAGTCATTCAACACATTTGCGAAGATGTCAAGTGATGTCATGGCGTTTCGAAAGTTTTTTCTTGAACTTCTCACAAGTCGCAGATGTTTAAGGTTTACATCAGTCTTAGCCATCGTCATGAAAAGCCAGGTGTAAGCTGTGAAAATTGTCTTGGCTGATCGTTCAATGATGTTCTAAAACTGTTTTTGTCCCTCTTTGACGGATTTCAGTCATAAAATCATAATTGCTTATGCTGATCCTGCATAGGAGGGGGAGGATTGAAGTCGACTTGTCAAATGTGGCTCTTCTGCGCCTCCCAGAGCTCATGCTCTGGTCAGGTCGGAGTTACGTCGGTCAATGTGCCCTATCGTTTCATGTGCCCTTCCAGTGTCGTTATTTTAGCTCCATATTCGATCTAAGGCACAATGAATTCTGTATTCTAAATACCATAATATATCCATGCTGGTCCTTATTAGGGTCCAACTCGTTTGAAACTATCAACCAGTTTAGAACAAAGGCTCACTACCGTTTTAAACAGAAGCTCTTTGCCTGTCGCATCCCAGAATGCATTATATCACTACAGACTACTTTTTCTTCTTCATTCATACCTTCGGATTTCTTTTGAAAAACTGCCAAAAGCATTAGTCCCTTCAGTAGTAGGTATCCAATGCGGAAGAATACGGTATCAACTTGTCTCTTCGGGGCTAGTTGATACCGTATTCTGCCGCATCGGATACCTACTACTCCTTCCCTCTCAGTATCATTTTAAAGTCAATTTTTTGATTTTTTTATAGAGCATATCATCTCTCGAATACCTTTTTCTCTGCTCACCCGGACTTGCTATCGCATTTTATGCAGTTTCTGTGCTGGAACACTATCAGCCCTCGGCTCCTATCAACGACTCCATTTCCTTAGTATTTTCTATGAACTACGTCAAACTTCGAATCCTGCCTTATTAGAGCAAAATTTGTGAAAAATTATGTAAACAAGCCTCGAAATTCGTAGTAGAGCTGCGAGTTGTGATTGCTCTGAGCATTGTTCATCATCTCACACGACTTATCTATTCCGTGTAGCTTCGAGCAAGTAGCGGTGGAAAAATTAAAAAAGGAACCGAAAAAGCTTACGGGCGGGTTCGAGTCCCACTCACAACTCGTCATCCTTGCCAGAATAGAAATTTTTTGAAAAAGTGGGGATCATAGCTTTGGGTTTCATAGTTACCACTGATCCGGACGTGAATGCTTCACGGACTACTCCTTTACGGTCCCAGAAAAACGGTTCTGAATATTACCTTGCGTAGGAGAAAGGGAATTTGATATCTGCAGTGGATTTACGGTACCGAGCTTGTATGAAAGAACAAGAACGTCTTGGCTTGGAGTTCGCTTATCGCCGTAGGCTTACGCATAAATCTGAATCCCATCCAAACGTCGATGCGGTCGTGAGCGGAAGTCAAATAGGATCGTCTTTTGATTGATCAACAACGGAAGCTATGCCAAAACTGGGTGTCCCAATGATCTTTTGCTTGACGTGCAGGTTTTGAATTATATTCGCTTTCGAATGTTTTTTGTCCTAAAGGCATTGCAAGTTGCAGCGAAACTGAGCTCATTTTGAAAAGAAATTTTCATGAATGATCACAGAAAGCCCATGTCACCCATGTAGTCCAAAGTCTGAAATCTTGGCAGTTACTTGCAGCAGTCGCTCTCGTTCAGCTCGAAACTTGAAACCTCAATGACGCTTTTACTTGGAAAACAACTTGTAGGAACAATTGAGATCACCCATAGTGGAACGAAAATAAGGCTCTGACTGAGAAATACAGCACAAAGACGAAGTTGCTGGAGACCAGAATCAACAAAGCAAATTATTCAGAATCCTTAATTCTGAAGGTGGGGGGGAGGGTCATCCTGGTGAGGGGCATGTAGATACGATCTATAGACTCATGTAACTCCCAACAAGTTGTCGAACGGTTTCCACGCTAGTACATACGGCATGCATCGTGAGGGTTCTGAAAAGACAGTTGGACTCAATTCTCATTAAATTTAAATGATTTTATTTTTGCCTTTGGCGAACCTAATCATGAGGCTCTGCCCTGCTCACCACTGTTTCTTCCCTTCATAGCTGACCTCACTTGGATGCAGTTGGGCAATTTGAGTGTTTCCCCCACAGCTTGGGATACTTGGCAACTCTTTATTACTACTGTCCGATTACGAGGAAACAAAAAATAGGCATATTACAGTCTAGACTCTGGTGGTGCAAACTGATGCTCGATCGAGCTTTCTTCTTCCTTCGCGTACGCGGGACCTGAACGGGAGGGGGATCCAGGTCCTGCACGATAAACAGTTGAAAATATGCTTCGAGGAAGGCAACCACCGTTGTGTTCCTGGGATTGCCAAAGATTATCGAGATTCTTATACTATCTTTTTGATCCAACTGGTTATATCAAATCAGTAGTGCGGACCAGACTCGTTCGAGAATATAAAAGCACTGACTTGAACGTGTAAAGGCCATATACGCATCCAATGCACCATGCGATACTAAATTGGAGTGGAATGCTGGGCGCATCTCAAATTTGGATTGATTAAAGCCAAAATATTCCATTCTTGATCAAACCAGTGTTATGCTCATAGTAATAGCCAACTATGTGGGTCTAATTTTGGCTCTCGGGTGCCATTTTTATTGAGACTTGCGAAGAGAGCTCTTCAATGGATGCCCATAACTACTCAGTTTAAGTGTGCTTGTGTTGGGTCTCTTTGCTTTCGATGCCAAACAACTACTACTTCATCCAGCACGCAATAGTGCGTTTATTATAAAACTTCTAACTATATCAGTCGGCCTCAATTTATGCGCAATAAAAAGGTGGTAATAGGTTTTCATGAGCCGCTTGCAATAATACAATAATGCAATATATTAATACACTAACAATGTCAATAACATGAAACCTTCCAATCACCCAAACAATCAGTGCCTTACTTGTTACCGTAACCGTGATGTTTGAATATATCTGTTCTAAATGCATATAATTACGCTATTTCTGTTCAAATGAAGTGATTATAGAGATTGTAAGGCATAATGCCTGGAAACCTTTTAAATTTCGTTTAAATCGGGCAAACACCCCTGAATGGGCTCAATCTAGACATCATTAGGGTACCGAATGGAAATCGTGGGCTCATTCTCAAACGTGACTTAACGATTAGGAAAAACTTTGTCTGCTACTTCTATTTATTGAGCTCTTCTATGAAACTATCCACCACATTACCTGTAACACCTGTCGTTCCGTTGAACACCTATTTCCTTGGGCAGGTGACACCAGTAGCGTCTCCAACCGTTCCTGTCGGGAGTCGAAATGGTCCAGGGGATCGTACTCGTTCGAGGGACACATGGCATAGCATTCGTTTCATTCACAACTTCCGTGGAAAAGTTTGACCATCGTGTTAGAGGCCATCCTAGTATTCGTTTGACGCTCCGTGGGAACAAGCCAGTAACAGCCTTGATGCAACGGTCATTCCTACGAGGTCTACGAGGAGTACAAAACGTTTCATACGTTGGAAAACTACCTCACCGCACAAGAAGACCTGTTGGGCCACTCCTCTGGTAGCAAATTTAGATTAGTTTCTACCTTCACAGTCCAGCAAACTAAAATTAGTCGATTGCCATGAGCCAGCGCTGTTACATCTACATAGCCGGAGTCGAAATGAGATTGGATAAAACCGTCTGACCTTTTCATACATTCGGTATCGAACAGACTCATTTAGGAGGCATTTGATATTGACTGGCATTGGGTAATGGCAGTAACGACAAAGTCAACAGCGACATCACACAGGCGTATGCCATAAGTAGTTGTACATTGAATCGCAACTCTGAACTACCGTAAGAACCCTTAAAGTTGGGTTTGCATACACTCAGATAGGCTAGATACAGGTCTTCGCGGTAGCTTTCGCCGCTTTCGAATTCGTTGAAATCATCTTAATTTTCACAAGAAACGAGTGCTGTGTTCATCGTCCGCCAAGCAACTTTAATACTATTCCACTTCCGGGGTTCCCACGACAACTTCAACTAGTATGTACCTCTTCGTTCGCTCTGAAGAATTAGGGGTATCATACCAAAGGTTCCCTCATGGTGACTCACTTACGGCTAGCTTCAGCTATGGAAATCAACTGGATGATTTCTCGAGGGAAGGGCGAGCAAGCGAACCAACACATTCTCCCTTGTGCCCAAAAGTACTCGCTAGTATAGTCTGGCCGTAATGGATTTGCGATAGAGAGGGCGTAGTGAGGCTTGACCTCATTTACCAGATAGCTCATCCATTTTTCTTTCTGCCAGCCAATTCCTTCAAGACCTTGGCATTCGCTCGATAGTGCAAGATTCATTAGGAGCGAGACGGAATATTCAGGTACTGACCATGAGATCGGGTCTGAAGACCTCTTCAGGGTCTGAAGATCGATGAGTACGGTAACCTGTTCTACTGCGATTGATCACAATTGATTGAAATGGAAATCCATTCGATCGAACTAAGAAAAAAGCAAAAATGCCCTACAAAAAAGGCTAAAGAACTTAGTGAGATTTTCTAATAATAATGCTATTGATCGGTTGTTCACTCCACTTGGATAGATTTACTTTATTTTGTGACTTGAGGTACTTTGTGGTCTAACAAAACATCTGCTTTCGCTAGAACTAACTTTTCATTCACTTTTTTTTATTCATTCCAATACGGTATATAAGGTGTTATTTCAAAATGCCCAGTGACAAAGTAGCTACTTCTGATCGTGACGTTCCATATAATCATTTATAATTTTCTTCTAAAATTTTTTTACTGGGTACCAAACACCTGCGGTGCGTGGGATAGTTTCCCTTGATATTGTAGAATTTCCTGGTAAGGAATGAACTTACTACTTTTCAATTATTTTATTCAAAAATTCAATTTCCTTACTTCACTTACTTACTTCTTAGTGTGACGGTAATGTACGTCATCATATTTAATGATACCATTCCTTGAGAGCGATCAAAAATGATCGATCATGATCATTGATTATGATAATATCGAAGCATTGATCATGTGGGAACGTGCTCGCCCCGCCTCCTGCTTTTCTTCGGCTTCCCCCTCGTTTCTGATACCCGGTTGTTTGTTTTAATCTTGGTCAACATGGCTGCCTGGGGTAGTTATCGTTGGGCACAGCTGGAGACATTTTTGAACAATACTTAATAGTTATACCTCATTGTTTTTTCCTGATTTTTCCGAAATGACACTCCAATTTTTTTAGAATTCCCTTTCTATCGGGATCAAAATAGCTTTTCATTGTTTATCCTGATTGTTATAGCTCTTTCTTACAAGTGTTACTTGGTTGTCCACACATGGTCACTGGTTAGGACACCGGCGGGATATCCGCCCAGGCCAATCAAGCCATCCATCCCAAGTCGGTTGATGGTATGAGACCCGTCTGGGAGGATAAAAACACTGAGCTGCAGGTCGTCTGGCCACCACAAGCCATCGTGGGGGTCCCATTCATATCTTGAGGGCTACTACTACTTTGAATGGAATGCTGGAGTGCATCCCAAAAAAGGGGGTTGATCGACGTCATCCTGTTCTACTACTATCTAAAGCTCAGTACGCTTAAAGGAGCAAATGCAATGCTGAGGCAAAGCAACCCCACAAGCCAACTCGGTTAAAATTTGCAATAAGAGTCAGTGAATGGACGAGTATAAAGTTTTGAGCAATGACCAATCCATTCTGGATGCACCCACGCATTCGACTTCCGTTCTGAATTATAAAAGCGTTTGAATGCGTAATGTTGGTCATATACAATGACCAATTGTACCCAGCCTATGTAGAATTGGGGTGCAGCGGCCTAACCTTCAACCCGAATGACGTCTGTAGTTACCGAGCCAGTATGTGTCCCTTGGACAAAGCATTCCATCGCTCTTTTGGAATGCTCGCTTTTTTCTAATGCTTTTACCCGGTCACTCAGCCTTCGGGTTACAATTACCTGGCTTCACCGCGAAATTCGGTGCTCACCTTGTTCCGGGAGCCTAATATAGAACTTCTGAGGCTTCTTAACCGATTAAGTCGTTGAGGATTCCCTGGTTCGGTTTCTTCCTTAATGGCTCGTGCAGTTTTACGAACTCAATTATCCTCTACGCCCTTGCCCTCAGGAGTCAATCAGACCGTTCTCATCTGCCCTTCCTTCTTTCACCTTCTTGATACTTTTTCAGCTCAGAATAATCCGAACCCATTTGTAAATTCAAGATATCAACCTGCCTGCTTTTGAATTTCGATAGAAATCAAGTAATTTCCAAAAGTTGGGTCTGATTTCTTTTCTTTTTGGGGGATGATCTTTACCTTTTCGATGTTTAGGCTTGTTTCCAATGCATTTTTTACCACCTCTGGAGACCAGCTGGTTACATACTCGTAAACATCAATCCCTTATTTATTACCGACATGATTTATTAAAGCTAATTTCGGGCTCAATTCCTCAAATGGTTGAAACAAATAAAGGCTCCACGGCTTACGTAAATAAGGGAATAACAAGAGGATGACATCATCTCACTCCCAGGGCGAAAAACTGTTCTGTACAAATTACATTGCCTGTTCATAGTCAACAGAACTCTTCCGAATCAGCCTGGCTGTCCACTTTTCCTTCAAAAGTTTTTCCATCCCACAGTTGTGTGTGGGAACGGGAAGACCAGAAAATAAATTCAAGCCTTACTGTAGGAATCATGCTTGTTTCAAGAGCCATTTTCGAAAATCCGTTCTATTGATCTTTTTGTTTCCATCATGAAATCAAGTTTGAAGGGCAGCTAAGCTTTAAAGTTCTTTCCCAAATGGATTTCAACAATCTTTTCTCGCCCACGATGAGTGGTTAAAATGAACATTAGGCTTAACGACATGTTGGTAAAGTTTTTTTTCGGGTGTTCCTTATCTCGATGCTCCAACAGATTATGAGCTGTTCCCACAAAGCCTGGAGGGTATTCTTAGAGGATGTTTCTTACATTCTTCTTTCAAGAACAGGACTGTACCGAAGTCCAGAAACAGCAATACTGTTTATGTTGTAGTGAATAAATGTGATTTTAAGGTAATTTTCCTAAGCTTCTTGCGAATGGGACCAATTTATGTTGCATAAAACCCTATCCAATCAGCTTACCGGAGGAGCTCATAACAAGTAGGACTTAATCAAACAGTATATCATATCATAAGTGTATGGTACCAGTACTGATCAATTTCCTGACGCGCCACGACTTCCGCTGTTATTTTGAACAGGGCTATTTCTTGAATGTGGTTTTTTAATACTAGAATAGCTAGGAGGTGCTACCGATTACTGTAGATGTGCCAGATGTGCGAGTTAATGATTGTAGAAGAATACGATCATTTGATTGTCTCCAGTGATAGACGGTTCTAGTTGGTCTGGGCACTTTGAATGTTGTATTGGGTTTTCCAGGGCATAACATCAGCACCTCTCCCCCTCACTCATATGTTCGTTGTTTGTTCTATGTAGGTTGTTCTTTGGTGCCATCATACTACAATATTTGCACTGGCACAAACATACATAAAATAAAGCATTCCGGAGACATTACTAAAGAGCTTAAAGCAGTATTTATCACTAAGTCTGACTAGGAATTCCTAATTATCACTCCATTTCCATTAGCTCCTTTGGAGCTGGAGCAAGCAAGGGCACTTTGCTTGATAGCACCGCTAATCCTTTCGAACCACGTGGATGCAGAAAAAGTAGTAAGGCAACAAGGGAGGCGGAGCAAATGATATCAACTCCCGGGCGATTTTTCATCCCACCATCGCCATGTCAATTCGTCACTTCAGTTCTTCCTAATATCCTCTCATCAATTCATTACTTCTTTATATTCTCTATAAGTTGAAGAGCCATATCGGGCACTTGTTGATTAAGTATTGTGGTTATTAATAAATTCGAAAAAAAGTTATAAAATTTATTCCGACCTTGGAGCTGTTTAAATTAAAGATGACGAGCCTGCAGAAGTCATGCGGATATTTAAACTGGATAAAAACTCAATTACTTCCCTAGGAAGGGTCTAACATAAGGTGGACGAGTTATCCTGCTGCGATCAACTTGTATAGGGGCTTTCTTTCTGCTACTACATTGGTATATTATACTATAATATAATGCTATTTCATATTAATTATTTGTTATTATTTATTTATTTATTATTATACTGGTTCTCTCCACTATATTGGTATACTATTGTTATTATTTTTATTAGTATTATCATTATTAAGTTCCACGTTCATCGTCCAATAAAGAAGCATCGACCAATAAAGCTATTTCTGCCATAAGAAATCTAGACGAGAAAACAGTGAAAAACATTATTATTATTATTATTATTATTATTATTATTATTATTATTATTATTATTATTATTATTATTATTGCTATTATTATTAGACCGGTTTTTTTTTTACATTCATGGTACATATACCCAGCTGTCTTAGTTGTTTGCCTATGGAATTGAGCAGTATCTAATTTTTGACCGAGTTTTCTAATTTCCATGGGTTACAGTACTCCAGCCTAGGCTTGCATCCGTTTCTAATGATTCCAAGACCAGATATCACTATTTATTTAGATTTTCCCATTTTTCCTGAGCTATTCATCTGTGCGCTTGCAGCTATTCAACTGTTCGCTTACTCATCCAGTATACTCTGATCTGTAAGGTCTCCGGTCGTGGGTTGTTATCAGTTACTCCATCTTAGCGTATTATCACGGGAAACTTCTGAAATGAGGTGACTTCTGAGCCCATTTTTTTCCTATCATTGGTATCAGGGTATGTAACTAACTGATCTTTTCCACGAAAACTGAGGGCCCCAACCAAATACCACCGGAAGGAGTGGTAATGGAGGCTTGATAATAATGTGGAGTTCTTGTGGACCATGTGCACTTTACACATTATGTTTTTAGTCGGTCTTTGACTATCCAGACCTCACGTGAGAGTTTCAGCTGTCGAGATCCTCATAAATCCTGCTTGAGATGTCATTTAGTTGGAAATACTTCATCATGACATTTTCTATGTCGAAATATGCACGTGGTCATGATTAACTGGAATGTCTTGTTATCTTTCAATACCTATGACAACAAGTCTGGGAGGGGCAATTCTTATACTCGCTGTAGCTTGTCATTCCGTTCCAGTCCAACCACCTGATATCACACACCCTTTTTCATATATTCATTCGATCCCTTTGATCGTTCAGTGGGTTCAGTCGGGGGTGGAAATGAGGTAGTGGAGGTGGCGGCGTCACGCTGCTCACACCACCACAATCATAGCCTCGGTTCGACATCCGCGCTCAGGTCAACTGATCCTTACATCCCTCCTGGGTCGATTAAATGGTGCCAGACTCATTTGGGAGGATAAAAGCACTGACTTGTTTATCGGCTGGCCATCGCAATTCATTGCATAAGCCACATACGCTGCGATTCTGAATGGAAGCTGAATGCAGCGGCGCATCCCAGAAATGGGGTCTACATCAGCTGCTACAGGGATTTTTTAAAAAAGGCTAACACATCCAGCAAGTAAATGGATTGACTTCCTTCCTGGAAACCTTATTTTACTACTCCTACC
This sequence comes from Haemonchus placei, assembly GCA_900617895.1. Taxonomy (NCBI): domain Eukaryota; kingdom Metazoa; phylum Nematoda; class Chromadorea; order Rhabditida; family Trichostrongylidae; genus Haemonchus; species Haemonchus placei. Next base: position 9,212 of record UZAF01018116.1, on the reverse strand, counting down.
TCATACATTTGCTGAGATACACGTTCCGGTTCTTAAGAATGCGAGTCCAGTAAGACTGCTTCCCTTCAAGGTCCCAGAGCCTTTAGTCTTTTTTTTGTTTACATAATTTAGTATAAGCATTGGCCGCACGTGCATCGGAAGGATAAAATGAATGCAGTTGAAAACACCCTCTTTTGAATGCGCCGTACATTCAATTTAGCTTAGGACAGTTCAGTTATTCGGATTTATACTTAGCCTGCACATTGACTCACGATACTGATGTACAGAAACGCCTAGGTGGTATGCATGAAAAGCGATTTCGTATTCGATCCCTGGGCCTTGTATGTGAAAGTGGCGCCACTTGCGACCACCACCCACCTCCGCCTCTACATTTGCAGCCCATTTCGTTCTTGCACTCAAGCATCTGTTGAAGGCATTCCAGGAATTGTCTCATTATTACAATATTATGAAGCTTTCATCCCTTCAAAGAAGTTCTTTGCCAATCTATATTTCTTGGAAACGCTATCCTGTGGTATCATAAAGTATTTCCACTAACAATGTGAGAGTTTTGATCAAATACCAGCAAGCTGTAAGGCTCTTTCTTTCTCAAAAAAATAGGGGATTTGGTTGACGTCCAATCACCCATTCATTGTCGATAGTAGCGTGACGTAAAGCTAATGGAATAATGGGGTTTTCCGTGTTTTTCAATGCTACTAATCGAGCCCAAATGGATATGCTTGCAGCAGTCATGCTTCTTCACCATGGTCATGAGGAAACACACAAATACGTTCATACATAGGGCATATCTGAAATAGAAGTTATCACTCCCTTTGATTCCAAATATTATACATTTTTATTTCAATTTGGGTGTCAGATTAGGAGCTCAATTCTAAGTATGTGGTTCTTTTTCTAACCAAAACCCTTCTATACTCTCAAATGCTCATTGCCTTCTGGAGGCTCAGTTTATTCTGAGGTGTCTGGCTCGAGCGTTAAATGGGATAATGGGGTAGTTATGGTTCAGAATAGCGAAACAATTGAGAGAAAAGCGTGAAAACCGGGGTTTTTTTCATGAAATTTGAGGTTAGAAAAAAATTGGTAAGGAAGGGAGTTGTACGAGAACGTGCCGGTAACAGTCTGGATGTCTCCTACATGGGCGTAGTAATCCTCGGCGTTCTAACGCTTCATTGGAAATGGTTCAGCCTCAAAAAAGCCATCATAACACGGCCACTTTTGGGTGTGTACGTCGGCCAAAGCCCTCGTCAGGCCCTGTCGATGACGGTTTTCTGGCCGACAATGTCTCATGTACTATCCTTGGAAGCCACTGGTTTATCTTGGTGGAGAATTCCGGAATCATTTCCATGGCGCAGTGTGTTTTTGATTAAAATGTGCAGAGAATTCACGATCTGGGCGCTCAAGCACTGAACTTTTAAATCGATATGGATTTCGAGAAAAAAATATTAATTTGAAGCAACTTTTCTATCGTGATGTGATAAGGAACTCCATGATCTCGACCAAACACCTAGAGGCTTTTCTAGAGTGAGCAAAAGGGTTTTGCTAGATTTTTTTCTCCTTTGCTACTCTGTTCCTTCCTTTTCCTTCTTGCTGGTTACTTGATTAGACGGGATCCAGTATGAAAGTGTAGCGAAGTACATACTTCCTGAGATACCCCCATGATTCATGATTATGGATATATGTACGTCGAATGCGAATGGCACTGTCTGAAAGCTACATTTAGAGTCAGTTCTCTCCTTGTCTCGATCTCATATACTACTTTTTATTACATTATGTATTATCGGGAATGACGTTTCTCACAGCAGTCCTTTCACGTCAGAATTTAGTTCGCTCTTTCACACATAAAAAATTTTATCGCTTTGTGGGACTTGTGAAGCAGCCACCAACAAGACTTACTGAGCGATAAAACGATAATTGAACAATCATAGGTAGGGAGCTGCCCAAGAGTCTTATCGACCTAGACAGACTACACTATGACCATAGGGTGAAGAATAAAGTCTTCGGGCGTTAATCGATCCCGTCTGAGGGATAAGCCATCGCTTTTGACTTCTATTCAGAATTGCAGTGACGGATTGAATATGTATGTGGCCAACACAATGGCTTGCGATGGCTGGCCGATGTACAAGTCATTGTCCAGTCAGTCAGTATCCTCTCAAACGGGTCCTATACCAATTAAGCGACACGGAGGAATGGAGAGCTTGGTCGGTGAAGCGGATATCAATCTGGGATTCAAACCTGTGCCTGAGTGTGTATGATAGTGCTCCACTTGCCCCACACCGCCTTCGACCGGACAGCCTATAGGTGACCCAAAAGGAGTTGAAAAATCGACTTGAGAAAGGAGCTGGTCGAGCAGTTTCCCCTTAAAAAGCGCAAATACAAATAGCTTAAACCATATTATAGTTCAGATTTGTGTAGCTCCTATACAGTCCCCAAACGAGAGCAAAGCCAGTGTCGTTCGAAACTGAACTCTGCTAGGACATTCAGTATTCAGGTAGTGTAACGGATACGAGGAGGTGCGCCAGGCCAAGCATTCCTAGGGGTTCAAATCTTATCCGAGGCTCGACGTTGCTCCCATGACTCGGATCCTTGTAGTCGTCTCGCCCAGTGTGACGATCATCTGCACTTGACAGATACCCTTCTTCCTTTTTTGCATCTTCCCAACCCAATCCCCATGAAGNGATCGACTCTAGAGAGGGAGCTGGTCGAGCAGTTTCCCCTTAAAAAGCGCAAATACAAATAGCTTAAACCATATTATAGTTCAGATTTGTGTAGCTCCTATACCGTCCCCAAACGAGAGCAAACCCGAGTTCCGTTCAGAGCTGAACTCTAGGAGGACATTCAGTGTTCAGGTAGCGAAACGGATAAGAGGAGGTTCCCGGACAAGCATTGATAGGGGTTCAAATCTCATCCAAGGCTCGACGTTGCTCCTATGACTTGAATCCTTGTAGTCAACTCGCCTAGTTTGACGATCATCTGCACTTGACTGATACCCTTCTTCCGTTTTTGCATCTT
>UZAF01018115.1:0-36817 GCA_900617895.1 Haemonchus placei | reverse complement strand
GGCCGAGCATTGAACCCGGGTCTCGCATGTGACAGACGCGGATACTCAACACCATACTAAAGTTGATACTCTCTAGCTCGTTCAAAGTATGGAATTAGGCACAAGGTCAACTTGGAATGTCTTTATTGTGATAAATATACAAAGTTCCGACAATGACTAGAACTTTCTTACATGTAGATCGTATGACAAACTCCCCGCAAAATTTCCAATATTCATCATGACCATTCTCGCACAGTACAGGTTGTCTCGATCCGAAGCATGCTGGAATACTTTAAATTGTCTTTTACTGTTCTAATTTCTTACCGTTCAGTTCTACCTACCAGCTTTTCACAAATTCTGCTACGATTTTAAAATTCCTGGACTCCACTGCCTGTCGGGCGAGGGGTGAGATCTGACCTTGTGTCTTTCATCTGATACCCTCACTTGCGTTGTCTTGGACAAGTCATTGTAACCGTGTCCTCACAACATTTTTTGATTTTAAATTATATGCATGAAAGGGAATAATCTTGAAAATATTTGCATTGTATCGCTCAACGAGGCCCGATTCATCTTTTGAATATATATATAAAGCTTTTTTCTGGTAGAGTTGCAGAATTTCAGTTTATCAAAGCGAGATTTTCTTGCTTCTTCCGCAAAAAAATCTCGTTTTCCGTCTTTTTTGCGTCTTGGTTATGGCTTTAGCTTTGCTCACGGCTTCCCTAGTGAGCGAAAAATTACGTTCCATTGAAAATGGGAATCAAAGCTCAAAAAGCTTCAATTTAACCAAATTTTTGGGTGTGAAACAGTGGAAAAATGAAAGGGTTTAGCATTGAACTGATAACGGCTCTTGAGGGTTGCGGCAGCGTGGCAATGAGCTCCGACAAGCTTCCAGATAGGGAACCTCTGAACAAAAAACAACAGCGACAATAGAGAGTAGTGTTTTTGGGAGAGGTTGTTTCGCTAGGCGTCTTCGTCCAGTGAAATTCGATATATATCAAAAAGCTGGTGGAAAAACTTGATGTTTGGTTTCAGAGTCCTAAGTTGTAAGCATTTGTGACAAGCTGGAACGGTACAGATTCATCTGAGTAGAACTTGAGGAGATCAAATGAATCTTCGAAAAGCACAAGCAGTGAATTCTCTTTGTCCGGTAATGCGTCTCGGTTGTGTGATACAAGATTGTCATGCAAATTGAAGAGTGATTCCCAAAATAATGTAAAAATGCTTTCCGCAAAACGGATGAGAGCGCAAGGTAGATGAGTGAAACAAAAAAAGAAAGGATATTGTGAAAGTTTGAGCCAGCTGCTACCACCTGGACCTACACCAATACTATAAAGGATGATATTTCTGGCGTTAATCAAACCAGTCTGAGGGATGCCCCCCGTACTCGGCTTCCAATCAGAATCGAAGTGGCGTAATGAGTGCGTGAGTGCCCTATACAATGACTTGCGGTGGCTAGGCGATGTACAAGTCAGTGCTTTTATCCTCCTAGACGAGTCTGGTACCGAATCACCGACCCCGGAGGGATGGAAGGCTTCGCCACACACCAATAATATATAAAAGGATTTTCTTGTGCATGCTTCAGTCTTACCAGAAGTTGAATAAAGTGAAAACGAACCATTATGTACGGAATAACACCGAACAGTCGAGTGAGCCGCATCATCTGCTCCGAAGGGCTGAGATCAGGTCGAGTTGCTACCACGTACTCGGACAGCAGGGCTGAGTACTTTCTTCGTGCTCTGAGCACGATGCTCGAACCAACGTCCGTCAAGTTAATCACTGAAAATGTACAAATCCTGCAACAATAAGAGTCAAGAAGTTCAAAACATTCCGCAGATCAAATATCAGAACAGATCGTATCAGATCAGATCAACCAGATTGAAGCCAACTACAAACGCATCACAAGGTAGGTCTTAGCAAAATGAATCTCTATGTAGACTATATGTATACCAGTTGGGCTATGCATGCTTATGCATGTATTGTATGTCCACGACCGCTCATCCGTAGGCTTAAAACTTCGACTAGTACTTTATAAGGTGATACCGAATTTCCGTTCAAACAGACAGACGCGAGCGCTTTATATATAGTAAGGATAAGGATATATATCCGATATATCTGTGGTATGATGGAGCTTTATAATGCTACTGCAGGTATCAAATCCCATACGGACTGACGTGAGAATCTGCAAGCTGAAGGCTCTATTGCCATCGATTCCAGGACAATGTACGTGAAAATCTCCGAAAACTCTGTCGTCGGGCTCGTTCTGACTTTTTTGACATTATCTCGCTCCTACCAATAACCTTCTTTGTTGCCATTACTTTCTAATTTTAGTGCTGCTGTAACTCACTTGGTTCTCTCACCATCCTGTCGGTATACTGTGATGTTTTTAAAGTATACTGCGACTGGAGCGTTATGCGCAACAAGTCCTCACTGAGTAATTTCAAATGGTCCCTTCGACATCCCATCTTCCAACACCTATGTATACACCTTAGAAGGAATCTGTTTAGAATTTGGTCACGGAATATTTCTTTCAGTGACATGATCACTTCTCATTCCTGAGGAGTGTTTCGACGTCTCCCCTATTTCTCAAATGTGTCTAGAGTATCTCTAGCTCGCTGAGTTATGGGTAACACTTTGGTTTGGGCACCATTTGTGACACGCACTTGCAAAATACTCTTTGAAACAGTGAATACCCTTCGGTCGGCTCCACACAAAATCTTTACGATAGAGGACTACCCTGAAATTCAGTTTTTTAGCGGGTTGCTTGTGGTCCCCATGTGTAGGTTCTAGAAAATCTTTGTTGACATAAATGAAAATCGATCTGAAATTCTAACCAAAACGATGCAGTTAGCAGCTTTATGGGCGCACCGCTGTTAAGCCCATCAGTGCTCTGTTGGATTTGTTGGCCGTGCGCTATGCCCCACTCATACCGAACTTGAACCGACATCTCCAGGTAATTCTTGAGGTAATGGCAAATTTTGTTACAGAAAGACAGGAGCGCTTTGTATGTATAATCGGCTAATGCCAGGCTTCCCTCCTTCTTATGATAGACTTGTAATAATCGGCAGACCACATACATATGACAAATGGCAAATGATACTTTTCGGAACACGAACATTGACAGAGAACTGACGAGGCATGCAAGTGGTATTCATTATGCACCGAGTATACGCCTATAACTAGAACACTTGAACTGTTGTGTTCACCTTGAAAAAAATGACCCATCAAAGGTTGAACCGGTCCAAATTCGATACCTTCGCTCTTTGAGGGTCGAGTCTAGTCCTGTCACCTACCATCAGTGTTCCCATCTTGCTTCTGTACTCCTATCGGATTTTAGCGCTCTAGGTACAATTTGACGTTTTTTGAGCAAGCCCCGCTCCCTGTGGGCGGAGCGGTCAAACACACATGTACATATGTATATAAACATAAATATATATATATATATATAATATATACATATACGCACAAACAAACCAACGAACACACTTTGCGCGTTATATATAATAGGATAGTACATCATAGGATAGGACATCTCTAGATCACAAAAAATCAGCACACATTGTATAGTCTCGGTCGCAGTGAACAATAAAATTGCTACGCATCAGGCGATAAAGGATACGCCATGTCTACAGACCCAACAGTGGAGCATATTTCTACAGAAGGCCTCCGCCCCTGTCAAAAGATTGTGTACCTATTTTCCAAGGGTTGCTCCCCACCCCGATATAGTTCCTTTAATCATCTTTTTGTTTGTTTGTCCAACCGCCTTTATGATACAGCTTTGCCATAATAAAACCTATTGAAGCCAGATTCCACTTGTCATTTTCATTCGAAAATCTATGCACGATTGGTTAAATTATAAACAATTTCAGTAGGTTTTTGGTTTCCTGCCAAGAAAATACTGCATTGCTTCTCATGCAGATCCACCAGAACACTAAGCCGAAACGGAGCAATTCACCATCAAGATAAAAGGTAAAGGAGAGGAACAGCTGCATGCTGGAACTTTTAGTCATAACGTGTTGTGATTCACTTTCCTGTTTTCGTTCCTATCTGATACACTTTCTTCTCTGAGCCCATCAGAAAACTGAATCATTTGAAAAGATTCAACATCGGCGGTCCCCGAGCAAATGATAGGGAAAGCTACCGCAATAAATACCGAGGTTCTGAGCATGACCACCACGACTCTCCGCCACAGCCGTATTTTGGGAATGTTTTTTCAACGATTATCAATTTTATGTGCAACCCTTTTACTGACATTGGAACGCTCGGAAATGATTGCCTTGAATGAACTGTTCATCTCTGAGCTTCTGCATACCTACATAGGCAAGAAAACACTAATCCTTCTGTTGTTAGCAATTTCAGAGGAGTCATTAACATCTCAAAAATCATTTGAGCAGAATTCCTTTTTAACATCCTGCCTTCTTGGAAGAAAATACCGTAAAGTCATTTTACGCACATATATATGCTCAGTGACGGTACCACGGTTACCGAGGATCGTGAATATCGAGAAGATTTTTTAATTCACAGGTGTTGCCTGCTTCTAGACATGCAAGGAAAAATTGGCTATCATAAATTCCTTAGCAAGGGGATTGAAGTCTGACCTTACATCATACATGAATGGGTGCTTTCAAAGTTCGACGATGTGCACTGTTCCACCGACCGACCGATTGGCCGACGGCATTATTGGCCACGTGTTGACAATGCAGACAGATTGCGTTCAAGGCCGCGTGAGCTGTATCCATAGGTCCACTATTGCCAACACATGCCCAGCAACGCCGTCGTAGATCGGTCGGTCGGTCGGTCGGTTGGTGAAACAATGCATGCCCATAGAGTCTGGAAGCGCCCAATCGAGAAATGATAGTGACGCGGACATGAACGTCCACGTCACCGCCTTAACTTATTGCAGATTCAGTAGGTACATCGCAATGAGGCGCATTCCTTTCAGTTGATCGCTGACTGGATGACTATGGGTTGAAATCACAAGCAATGTAAGAGACATTCACGATCAATTGGGTTGCGCCAGTCACCGAAGAGGCGGCTGCATGTCGCAAAGTGATTCGTACACATGCATACATTACATGATTACATATGCAGCTCTTTTGCATACCTAATGCACTTATCGGTATCTAACAATGTCTTCTCCTAGCAATATCTCACATTCGTTTGGCTTCCAAAATAAATCGTTACCTCCAGAGAAAATCACGATAGTTTTCAGTAGTGCGTATTCTTCAGCAGTGATTTGAATTTCCTGGAAAACTGTGGCGACATTTGTGTGAAGATATTCCACCAGTTCTTGAAGGAACTCGTTGAACCTGAGTGGAAGTGATTGAGGAAAGTCATCAATAGAATTGTATGAGAGTAGGAAATCATAAAATGAGCTCACTCATGATCATCTCTTTTTTGAGATAGTGAGTATCTAAATCCGTGTGGAAAAAGAATCCCTTCGCAGTTGCTTAGATATGCATTATAGACCATCATTAGTAGAACAACGCCACAATAATTTGTACTGCAGACGGAAAGCTGAAAGAAGCAACTACCGCTTTTTCGTATTATAAACCTCTGAGCTTTTTGAATTTACCAAAATGAACAACTTCAACTTTCTAACGGCACTGAGAGTATTTGTTACCCGATCTTTCTCTTCCAGAAGATTCAACTCTGGGCTAACAGCAACGAAATCGGCAAAGTGGGTGATGGAACGGCAATACACCTGCTTGAGTATGTCCAGAATGTTGTCTTGCTCAATAAATTGATCCTCATTCCATCCAATCTAGAAAGGAAATAATTAGGCTCCTCACTTCATCTTATATAATTTCTATGCGTCCTAACCGGTGTTCTTTCGCAGCAAATATGCGGTCTTTCGAGCACTTCTGAAAGTGATGTGTCCAGCGAGTACACGAACGGCTCCCGAGAAGAGTCCCGATTGTCGCACAACCTGAAATAGCAAAGGTGAAATAGGAACACCTATGGTTTTGAAGCCAATCAACCAAAGGAATTTTTCGTATTATACTACACTGGTGTGCAGAACTTAGGGACGAAAGCAACTTTCGATTACTGTACCTCTGCCAGACGACAGAGCTCGATGAAATTTATGCCGTACCAATAGAGGATCATTACGGTATTGTACAGGAAGCAACTGGCAGAAATTCGAAATAGGACGAGCAAACAATACATTTTTATTGAAAGGCACCAATTACACATAGTTCCTCACAACTTATCCTGGTACTTCAAAAGAAACGACGCGGTTCCTAGTAGGGTGTGTGATCACAACGGACAGCAGTAAATGCTCTGCAGCGCGATCCCATACTTTCCACGAGGCTGGAAATGAGTTATTGTGGTAGGGCATTCCACCCTCTACCAGCGCAATTGACAATTGCTGGATGTCCAGTGGTGCATTTGGACGTGCTGCAATACCTCTACCCAGTGCATCCCACACGTGCTCGATAGGATTCAAGTCGGGGGAACGGGCAGGCCACTCCATCCGCTGGATAACCTCTTGTGTCAGGAGCTCTTCCACCTGAGCTGTTCAATGCGGTCGCACACTGTTATCCATAGAAACGAATTCAGGGCTCACTGCAGCTCTGGAAAGAAACACATTAGGGAGGGGTTCCTTTTCACAGTAACGCCGACTGTCAAGGGTCCCACGCTCAAAAATCTGGAAGTCAGTACGGTTACGAAGCATGATGTCTCCCCATACTATAACACCTCGACCACCAGAACGATCAAGTTCCACAACGTTTATGAGAGTCCCAACCTCTCGCCATGAGGGTGCGTCCAGAATCACTACTCGGATTGAATCTGCTCCCATCCGAAAAAAAGCAAACGGCCCCATTTTCCATCGGTCCGTCGGCTATTCTCCTAGCACCACCCTAAACGGTCTCGCCAATTCGCGAGGGTCAAAGGAACACTTTGTAGTGGTCGTCGGGCGAAGAGGCCGCAACCGTGCGGTCGTCGTGCCACTGTAGTGCGTGGGATGGCTTGCCTTGAAATCCTGTTAAATGACCTCGCAATCAAAGAAGCTGCCTGACATGGATCTCTTCTTGTCTGCTGTACAATGTAGCGGTAATACCTTAGTGTAGCAGGTTTAACTGATATGCAACCAAAGAATTGAGTAGTTCTCACTAATGTTCTCAAGTGATAATAACACCATTATCAGATGTCGTTATCACTGGGTCTTCTTTCTTCCACGGGTACATCATTGGTTGAGAATCCCAATTTATTGGCGGTCAGATGAGCTTCGTCGTAAATGATATCAAAACATAAAGTGAACTTGGTCTTCCACTGAGTTACGAACCTTGCTGGGTAGCGGTCGTAAACTATGTAATAGTCGTGATCATAAATACATCGCAAACACCACAGGAGATAAATTCAGTTGGAAAGTGCTCTTGTCAGTCGCTATCGGCTGCTATCACTTCCTATCATCGGTCGTCTACGGTCCTGTCATACTCCTAACCACATGCCAAACTGTCAAGGCTCCACTATTAATGCCATTATTATAGTGGCTCTACGCTTTCCAGTATTAGCCCTTATAGGTTTTATCAGCTCCTGGCCTGGCACCAAAAGTTCTCGATACCGTCACCGTCACCGAGTACCTGTCCTATTAAAATCCAAGATTCCATCACCAACAGAAAGTGCGTTACAGTTCTAGTGGCTCTCGCTTTTCATGGCTTCTTATTAGTCCCTATCACTTGTTGTCATTCTCTGTCACCAACCGCTATCGGTCCCTTCACATCCTACACCACCTGACAAAGTGCCAAGGCTTCACTGCTAGTGCGAAGGGAGTTAATGATACTCAAGCTTTTGCCTTTTAAGGTTCCTTATCAGTTTCTATCGATAGTTATCACTTCCAATCACCTACCATCGCTGTTCCCATCTCGCCGCCTATACTATCTCTTTCAAATTTGAATGCTTTAGCTACAATGGAACGGGAGTTATGAATTTCCGGTCGGACACACGCACACACACACACATACATACACACACATACACACATACACATACACATACACATACATACACACCAACAGACACACTTAGCCGATTATATAAGTAGGATGTTTAAACTTCCCACTTGGGTTCCTTTGTGAATGCTGGAGCCTCTACATGCCATTGAAATTCGTCTGGCAGCTGATTATGCTCTACGCAGGACGTTATTCGTCCTGACATCGGTCTTTATGGTATCATGAAGGCCACGGATTCACTCCATAGAAAACCTCAGAAGCCATTTTTCATGAACGCTGCCTTCAAACGTTCCTCTCTTAATGGTCCCGAGCATCCTAAGTGTTTGCTATATAGATATCCTACTATATATAATTCGCTAAGTGTGTCTGTTGGTGTGTCGGTGTGTTTGTGTGCGTGTGTTTGTTTGTGTGCGTTTGTCGGTGTGTGTGTGTTTGACCGGAAATTCATAATTCCTGTCCCAGTGGACCTAGAGCGTTCAAATTTGGTAGAAGCAAGGGAGGCAGAATGTGAACACTTATGACAAGTGGTAGGACCAGACTCCACCTAGAGGGTGTAGGTCGTACGCGATAGAAATTTTAGGTCGTAAATTCTTAACTCCTGCTCCAGTGGACCCAAAGCGTTCAAAATTGGTAGGAGTACAGGGGGCGGCATGTGAACACTTATAGTGGGTGGTAGGACTGGACTCTATGCACAGGGGCGACGCGTGCGCAATAAAAATTTGGGCTGCAAATTCATATCTCCTGTTTACGTGAATCTAGAGCGTTCAAATTTGGTAAAATCATCCTTTTCGTATTACCAGTGGAACCTCAGCATTCTAATAGGTGATGCAGGATATGACGGGATCGTAGGTACTCGGTGACAGGAACTGATGATAACTGATAAGAGAAGATAAAGGACCTAAGAGTGCCACCTACCGATCGGAATCCTGACATCTTTGGTATCTACGATGTAGCTTTGACCGTTCAGTATGCTTCATTCGATAAGACGAGGTGGTAGAGCAGGGTGACAAAAGTGAGTGGTAAGTGCAGCGATAGGGACCCATCAGGACAACACGATAAGCAGATTAGAACTTTGTTCATTTCTTACTATTAGATTACAACCGCTACTCAGCAAGGTTTGTGATTCAATGAAGGGTCCTCTTGCTCGATATCATTTGCGACAAATTATTCGAGCTCCTGTAATCTAGAATTCTAAACAAATGATAGCTCCGTAAAGAAAAGAGTCCACTGATAAAAAATATCTGATAACGGTGCTATCATCACTCAGAACATCTCCATAGCATCATTTTTGATTGCCTAAGGTCGGATTTCTGATGGGTATTTTTTTAAGATAGAGAGCAAAAGTTCAAGACTCCAATCGAAGACGTAAGCACCGACTTCAAGTGAATACCATTTGCACTGCCCTGTTAGTTCTGTGTCAAATTTCCAAGTGTCATTTGTTCCCAAAAAGGAGTGGAGATTTAGACTTACTACTACTACTATCGAAGAAAGAGGGAAGCTTTTGATTTCGGTTGTGTCAAAGAAGGATCTCGAGCTCCGTTTCAGTTTCATATCCTCACTCAGCTGAACACGGAAAAAACTTAATGACTCTAAAGTTTGAAAAAGGGAATAGAATTCTTCAGTTAACATTTCTCGGGATAGGGTGTTTGACACAAGAAGGAGGAGAGCCTGACGCTAGCCGTGCGATCCGAGTGGTATATTATATAACTGAGGCTTTTTATTATTAGATATATTGACATTGTTATAAGGAAATCTAAGCGCTCAAATCTAAAGTGGTCAGTTTTATTATTTAGGGATTTCATTATTCTGTTTTCTTTCTTATACTTAAGTGCTTGTAACTACTTTTAATATCACAGGTTTGTTTTTTTCAATTCCTCTAGGATCTCTGAATCGATCGAAATGACTCGATCTAAGAGATCTCTTTTAAATGAGTAGTACCCGGTAGAGTTGATCAGAGAGCTATTAAAGAGAATCTAGTCACTCCTTCGGCGCCACCCTCGTTATACAGAAGAGCTTGCCTGTTTGTCTCGTATGGTGTTCTATTGAGGTTGGCTCAAGTTTGGGACGGGTGGAGCACAGAGCAAGAGCACAATTGAGCACAACAGAAGTTCGCCCGTAGGAGAGTGAAGTGTACTGGAAATGGAGGTGAAGGGGGGGAGGGGTGAGAGATTTTCCAGAAATGGTCGAGGGTAAAGAAATGGTTCGCAAACGGGAATTAGGAAACTCACTTACGGTGAGCCCGACCATCGTGCAGTTAGCGGTGCTTTCTATATAAACTCTCAACTCGATCTTATCAAGGAATGACGGCTAAAAATGTAATTTCAAGTAAGTTAAAGTTCAATGCATGCTATACGTCTAAACCGAGCACAACTTACACGGAAGGTCTTTCAGGGCAGGGACGCTTTTCAAAAATGATTTTTTGCATGGTATAGGGACTTGAACACTGAGTGCAGAACTATGGTCCATTTCCGCTAAATGGCCCTCTGAATGCCAAAGGAGGAGTGAAAATGATTTTGCTAGGAATTATCTGTTTAACCCACTAAGCGTCGTCTGTTTCATTCATGCCGACGACTGTCCGCTCATTAGAAGGCGCCAGCGGGGGCGACATTGAAAATAACGTGAGCGGTACCAAAAAAGGGGGTCACATCTTGAATAAGTTGAAGAGTGCGGGGAGGTTTCATATGTGCTCTCCACGGTTAACCTGCTAACAGTCACAGATGGTATGGTGGATAGCGATGTGGACTGCGACTTGGGACGGCTAGGCAGGGTTGATGGTTCGGGTCTCCGGGGGTTTGCTGTTTTTGCATTTTATGCTGCCACCTCCAGATTTTCTCTATATCGCACCAGAACCAAAGCAAGTGCCCCACTGATAATGGTCTTGACCAGGATCACCCATAACTCTACAAGTCGTTAGAATTTGATGTGTGGCGCACTATCAGTGATGCAGCTTCCAGGCTTCACACTCCCACAAGCTTCCCCTCCCCCCTCCCTCAACTTCCTCATGTAGTTTTTTCATCAGTTCGGCTGTTGTCGCATTCTTCACAACGGGAGTTCATTCAGTTGGTGAAATGTCGGCATGATATCATTTTGGTAGACAGTGAACTCGATATCATATCGTCTGGTCTTCGGGCATTGTATGACTGCACAGTCCATACAATTTTTTGAATGATTTGGACAGTAATGGCTAGATTGTTGTTTTATTTCGACCGAATTCCTATACAAGTGATGAAAGGCACATCTAATTTCGATGATTCCACTATTTCTCTTTACTTAGCGTTGATTTCGCGCCATTGAAAGTTTTCGCCCACTGCTCTGGTCGGTCATCTCCCTTTCCTTCTCTCCTCACGATCAGTATCTTCTGCGGTCACCTCGACTTCAGGAATGGGTTTCTTGACCGTGTCCTGCCAGCCCTTCGTAGCAGACGCGGAGTTAACCCTTCATTTCACCCTTCAAACCCTTCATCTAGTCATTAATTCGGTAATCTGGCACTTGAATGATTTCCTTGAGGGGTGACAGCTTTTTATGTCAAGCCCAATGCTCATGGATCCTTCAGCAAGAAGGCGACTTGAAGAAGAAACTGATTCGTTTCCCCACAGAAGTCCGTGGTTGACGCCCAGTTGACGCCAGGAAATCGGGAGCTACAAAGAATACGGGAATCGTGTTATCTTTGCATTGACGAACAAGGTCGAGGACAGCTTCATCCAACAGGAACAATGTTATAGGGTTCTAACCCCTACTTACAACACCTATATAGTGTGAACTGAGGAGACCTCTTTATACTCCAGGAAGTGTGAAGCCTGGAAGCCATTGATAGTGCTCCACACATCAAATTCTAACGACTTGTAGAGGTTATGGGTGATCCTGGTCACGACCATGATCAGTAAGGCACTTGCTTTGGCCCTGGTGCAATATAGAGAAAATCTGGAGGTGGCAGCATATGCATAAAATGCAAAAACAGCAAAACCACGCTGATCCGAACCATCAAGCCTTCCTAGCCGTCCCAACTCGACGTCCACATCGCTAACCACCATACCATCCGTCGCTGTTAGTAGGTTAACCGTGGAGACCACATATGAAACCTCCCCGCACTCTTCAACATGTCTCAACATGTGACCCCCTTTTTTGGCTACCGTTCACGTTATTTTCAGTGTCGCCTCCGCTGGTCCTTCTACTGAGCGGACAGTCGACGGCATGAATGAATAAGACGACGCTCTTCGGGTTAAAACGGTCATTTCTGACAAAATCATTTACACTCCTTTTTTGGCATTCAGAAGGCCATTTAGCGGAATTGGACCATAGTTCTGTACTCAGTGCTCATGCCCCTACACCATGCAAAAAACCATTTTTGAAAACCGTCCCACGCCCTGAAAGACCTTCCTTGTCAAAGCCAGATACAGTCAGATAGTCTCCCCAATGGAAGTGTTCAACGGTTCATGGTTGACGAGCGCTGAGGAAGACGAAGCCAAGGTCAAACATCTATGACTCTAATAATTCCTACGTCCTAGAATCCAATAAACAGTAATAAGAGTCTATTTAGAAGAAGTGTTCAAAGGGTAATGGTGGGAGAAGTGTGGTGTGTGAGTGTGAATTCGTCTCGGGTGATCGGCGACAAAACAGGTAATAGCTGATATAGAGTGGTATTGAGCTTTATATTGCAGAAACTACGATTACAACACTCTCTCACCTTCTTGACAACAGAACAGTACTTGTAGTCGACAGTACTATGCACTGTCAACAAGTGCTCTGCTCTGCTACTGCTCCATGTAAAAAAATAATAAAATGGAGTATGAGAAAAATGGAAAAAGGTTGGTTGGTCTTAAGTGGATTCAAGATCATAATGGAGAGTAAAGAGGTTATCCGATCACTTCAATTCCATCTCTTGAACACCAGTTCCACTGGCCTGCAAAAGCTATCTGCCTATAAATTTGGAACAAAATATCTTCAGAAGGTTGCTCCCAGAAGAAAAGCAGAGCCTTCTCTATCTACCGCTTACGATAGGTTGACAACTGATAAAGAGAGTTTAATAGAGGACATTGCTGTTCCCTACAGTTTATGGAACTACGGAAGCAGTCTTCACTTAGAGCTTTCAGAGATGACAACTTTCCTTTCGGATTAAAATTCGAAGTGGAAAAAGTAAGGGTGCACATCTTTGGCAATCACATAATACGCATTCATGCAGCATCAGTGTATGATGGGAGGGTTTCCTTTCTATCTCATAGCTAGTTACACCTATTGCAAGAATGCTGTTATGATAGTATAGATGTGTTGCGCCTTGGGGAATTAGAGTTGGAGTTCAGATCCCTTTCGAGAACTTGAAAAAGATTGGAGTCTTTTATAACTAGTCGCAATATGTACAATATTCAACGTTTAATGGTCTACAATGATGTAAAATGAGAGGGTGCCCCATAAAAAACGTCTAAATTAAAGACACAGTTCCTGATAAGAATGAATTTTGAGATTTCACCGTAGTATGAATTCGAGGCTCCTCTCATACCACCCTGCAGTTAAAAAACTGAAAAACGTCCTGGAAAAAGCAAAATTAGGGGCGGGAGATTGTATCGTGTGAATGCCACATCCCCCTTCAGGCTGACTATGAAATCTAGTTGCCGGTCAGCAGGTTCGCATTGGAGGAGCTTCGGTTAAAATCCAAACAGCTGACCGTCGTGCCCCAAATCATATTTTATATTCGACCTTTCCCTGTGTTCTTTTGATACCGTTTCGCTTCTATTCGACTAGAAATAATTGTCGAATGCAATCTTCGAATGGATCAGATAAGGTTGTTACGTATTTGGATTCATGTTATGATCCTTTGTCAGAACATTTCTATAATGGCGTTTTAGAGAAGGCGCTCCTAAGAGTGGAAGATTAATACAAGGATGAGATTTGAAAACTACGGCGCACCTGCTCGCGAATGAAAAATATCAAGAACGGTGCCGAGGGAGCGTTCGCGATTTTATCAAAAGAAACTACTGTTGCTGGAAAAAGCCCGGACTAAAATTTGTCATGAAACTTTGCGCGCTCCCGTCTATGGGTAGCCGAAGCATACTTGAGCTGTAACTAGTTCATATGGCGTTCATATCAAATGACCGTACATTCATTGTGTTGATGCGATGCATGGTCAATATCACACTTATTTCCACCATAGACCAAAGTGGATTGCGGTTTCTGCACGATAATTTGTTACCATTTATATGGCGCACCCCGCAGTCTAATGACTAAACTTTGCTATGTATTAATCGTGCCGTACCTTCATCAAATTTGATCATTTTTGTGACCACGTATGCGTTGCACCATCACTCGTGCCAACTGTATCACCTACGCTGCCTATCCGCCACCTATAATGACTTGCTCGAGCGGAGCCTGCAACTTCTCTCTGTCGCAAGTCGAAATTCTGGCTGCTCGAGGGACTCGAGGCATATCGCCACATTCAATAGGAGAAAAGATGTCAAACATTCTTTTGGCCGAGGATCCTTAATGCTCGAGAGAGTCCATCGATCACTATAAAATTGCATGACGTGTCTTTTCCACTTGATTTATTTCTTGATGATTCCGATTTCGTTTCAGGGTAGGAACACGTAAATCCACTTGCATGGATAGGGAACCGAGGGATTGTCTTATACCCTTCCGTTGAACTACGCTGACGGCATAGTCATTTTGCTTGCATAGAGTCAAATTCTCTAAGCCGTATGCCAAATCAAGAGCGACGGTAAGAGATGAGCCGCATGCTTTTCGTCTACTCCCTTCTCCATCGATGTTTTCTATTGCTACCCACGCTGCATAAGAATAATCGAAGACATGTAGAAGGCTCCTAGGTTCGTCGTGACTTGATGATGGTGCGTAGGCGAAAAGCATTGCTATCATTGAAATAGGTCTACAGTCAAACGCTCTCAAATGCCCAATTCTATTGGCCAAGCTGTGAACAAGTAGCTTTTATAGGCGGCTGCACGTTGAAGAGAAGGCCTACACTGCCGACGCTTCTTCTCCGCATGAACGAGGTATAAAACTCCTCCAGCCTGGATAGCGGCGTGTAAGAAACGGTGCCTCCTCACTAACTCCAACCGATAACTTTGTATTTGGTCTTTTTTAGGTACGTCATCAGAGATCCAACATAGTACATAGTTCTCATTGAAACCGCCTGTGCAGTGAAGGTACAGGTCGCCATCTTCGTTGGTTTGGTTTGGGCAACCTGTCACGGCCATATTTTTCAGCAGTCTCGCAATATAGATTTGCCAGATTGGAGGCTCCTTCATGGTCGAGAAAAGGCACACATCCATATCAATGCTCTTAACACTGAGAACTCAAGAGTTGCTTTTGCAGGTTCTGATGCGGGACTTGGTATATTTTTGATTGTTTACTATGTTTAAACAAGAGGCCTATTCACAGGCGGTCTTAGCCGATCACATCAAAGACAACTGCACGAACACATAGTCCCATACATACGAACACATACAAACACGAGCCCGCACGCACACAACATTTGCAAACCTGCTGAACGAGTCAATTTAGGTAATTTCCCAGGTCATCTCGATGTGATGCGATTTCTGCTCGTTCTTCTCTACCTACTTCAATACAACGAATGTTGCCTATTGGCATTGCTAGTATCTTTGGATTGTCTTTCTTCATTTACTCATTCATTTCAATCCATCCCGTACCTTTCTATGACCACAAGCATCTTCGCAAAGTCCATGGCTTTCGAAGCGCTCTTGAGATCGTTGACGAAGTGGATACCAATACTGGTTGAATACAGGTGCTCGTTCTGAAAACAACACATGAGCTACATATCGAGCTCTTGCGAACGTTTACCGATTGTAGTTTGCAACTTCCATGACGCATATACGGTACCATGGAGTGGTTGTATTTTCTGACTGTCGAGCTCCTTTTGAACCGACCAACATCTGCAAAACAAAGTTCAACCGAAAAGAACGCGCCTATGAGAAACATGCAATCCTGCATTCATTTTCATGTTCATTTTTCTTCTGTAGTGTTTGTAATTTGTTCTTCAATTAGAGCGACTTGCCTTGCTCAGTCATATTGGCCTGTAGACATTTCATGTAACGGCAAGCTCTGCACGAGTTTCTCGTTTCTGTAATTTTCTACAACAGATCGGGCTTTGTCAGAGACCATTATTCTTTACTAACCGCAATCAAGCCAGCCAAACCATCTCTCCATGGTTCTCAACAAATGAATCAATATAGGATAGGGAAAAATAGATCCTACTACTGCAGGACATCTCGCTATCATATCGCTACTACTGTCACTCTGATTTACACATCCCCACATAAATTCAGATGTGGCGGCAGGAGGAGGAAAATCATTAGCTGTCAACTTGAGGTATGAGGACAGAAGCGATACCTCACCTTTACTTATGATACAATTACCATTCTTCTCGCACAGAAGCTGTACGTTTCTTTGAATCGTGCGAATGAAGAAAATCTTGCAGCTCCTGAAGCAGAATTATGGTCAATAAGCAACAACTGTTCGTCTTTCCTTATTCGTTTTTTTTTGCAGACCAAGCTGCGAAATTTTCAGACAAAGTCACCCAAGGTTGGCGTGTTTGAACTTCGGCTTCGCGCTGGACCCAAATCCGTGCTTGTGCTATCCAGGAACCGTGCTCTTATTCCTTATACTACCGAACTCTTGCCCTCGCCTTCCTAATGGATTGTATGTCACAGCTTATCAGCACCCACACGTACAACGCGTCGAGGCGAGGGCAAGCGGGATCTCATTAGTGTAAGGGATGTGAACAAGGGGCCTGTATAGCGAATCCCGTCCTAGGCCAAGGTTTTGTTTATAGCTCTCGAACCTTGTGAGTCTTTCGAAACACCGAAATAACAGCAGTTAACAAAACATCAAGTCCAAACAAATCCTGGACACTATACTTTGATCACAAAACTCGGTGTTTAATTGACTATTGCTAAGTTTCCAATAAGAAAGTTGACGGTTACGGAGATCTGAAATCGGTTTCCTGAAATGTTTGTAGCTCAGAAGATCGTCTACGCCCTAATGCCTTCCTTTGACTCTTTCTCAAAAGTGAGCTGATGCAGTTCTTGACATTACTATCACGATCTCAATTCTGTTGGCGAGTCAAACTAACGATGGGCAAACTTTGGACGGCCACCCTTGTATAGAATTACTCGATTTCAGTCTTCTACAAAGTCTGACAGCGCTTCCACTTTAATTATTATATTGCGATGAAGCTGTATGTACTTGTCGTTAATGAGTAAAGGTAGTATAATCAGGAAAAGAATATAATGAATAATGCTGATACACTTGAGTGACATAGACGCTGGTGATGTTGTGGACCAGGGTGTGAAGGTTCGAATGAACGCGACATGAGTCAGGTGGGCAAAGGTCACTGAAGCTGAAAGGAAGTATGCACATAACAAAGGTGAGGCACATGTTGGCTGTACGTCAGCGTGTGCTGAATCTTATAGGAAGTTATGAAAGCTTAATTTCGCTGAAATGAGGATGCTCAGATCGATCTGCGGTAGGACTCGACTGCAACGGATCAGAAACATGGACGTCGGGACTTTAGGGTTTAGCAGAAGAGAGAGCGACGCCTACGATGGCACAGACACTTACTGGAAAGACAATAGAATCATCTAAAATGGGGAGCAACGGGATTTTCGGCTCAGAAAAAGCGATCCCCCTCAGAAGAACTAGTTTTGCGTGGACAAGATCGAGCTCGCTGATCCCAAAGTGATGCCAGAAGACGCCCTAGGTAGAAAAAACTGAAGACAGTTGACAGAAACAGCGGATCCTGCGACGGCGCGGGATTGACGCTAGAATGAGGGAAAAAATAGAATAGAGATAAAGCTGTACATATGTGTGTTGAGCAGATCTCACAAATTTTTCAGTTTTGTAATACATTATTGTTTTATTCCTTCCGGCATATAGAGTCTCGCTTCCGAAATTTGACATGCCATCACCGACGATATGGGCAATCACTGCCCAATCTGCTTTCTGTCTGCGCAGAGTTTTTACACGCGCCATCCTCAGAATGATTGGCAGAATATTAGATGTAGATGAATGATAGCCATACGAGCAAGCAGGGTTTCGAAGAGGGTTCAGTACAATCGATTACATCCACACTGTTACAAGACTCATTGAAGTTTCGCGAGGGCGCAGAATGCCGTCATGTTGGACGTTCAGCGAGTTGGAAAAGGCCTTGTATAATATCAAGACAGAAGCGATAACGGAAGCCCTGGGTAATGAAAGTGTTCCTCCCAACAGGTGATGGTGTTTTGTGAGCTCTACGACAACTTCACGACCAGATATCGCCATTGTATAACGAATTCATCACCAACGTGAACAGAAGGGTTGGACATAACATTTCACCAGGCTTTTCCGTTCCCCTTCAGAGAACACCATGGGTAGTAAATTTCTACGGCCGCTACTTACATCATCTTTGCTTTGCAGATGACACCGTGCTCATAACATATTACTATTATTGTAAGCGGAACGAATGCTAGCCGAATTTGACACCGCTCGTGGAAATATCGGCTTAAGCTCAATGACGATGTTTATGAGAAGCGGATCGGTACTTGACGCTCCTCTTACGCTCAACGGGACGAATATCTTTGAATGTTGTTTGAATGTTGCAGCTACGGGTATCTAGGTCGAGAAGTCAACATGATGAACGATCCAGCTCCGGAGTTGAACAGAAGGAATCGCGCGGCGCGGAGGGCATTTAAGAATATCGAAGGAGTAGTGAAGAAGAAAAAAAACATCCAGCTCCACGCTCACCTTTCCGACACAACTGTCCTTCCTGTCCTTTGACGCACGCCTCGGAGAATTGGACTCCACGAAAACAGGACGAGCATGCATTTAGCGTCATTCAAGCGCTGTGGAAAGGATGATGCTCGGAATTTCCCTATACAGGCAAGTGCACGAGGGAATCCGGGATTCCGAGATCCCTTAATCAGCGAAGATAAGGCATTCTGCTGTTTATGCCAGGAATTTAAAGATCAGGTGTGGTGTCGTGATGACCGCTGCAGCGGCTGAGATACTGTTGTTTTCTTTTTGTTGTAAACTACAAAATTCTAGTCGCCACAGTGAAGTAAAGTTCGTTCAGTCAGACGCATGAAATAACAAACATGTATGATACTACGTGTACCTCACTGAATGAGATGTCATACTAGAAGAGAAAGAGAACCCACCCGCACACCATCCCTCTATAGTGTATTTGAGCTCCTTCTGACCCACAAACAGAGCATGTTCGACCAGCTAGATTTGGAAGCAGATCCATTCAAGCCTTGTATATCACTGAAACAAGATTGTTCAGAAGGAGAAAATCTATTTAACACAAATGAGTGCAAGTATCATTGAAATGCTTAAAGGCACTGTTCACGAACAAAATGGTTTCGGAGATTTGCACATGGTTTGAATTCGACACCCCCTCTGATACCATTTGTGCAGGAATGAGGTCGGAAAACGGTCTGGATAGGGCACAATAAGGGCAGGAACAGTGGGGGACGGGAGGCTTCCGCCCCTCGCTAGGCTGACCACGAAATCTAATTGCCGTTCATCACTTTCGCATTGGGCGAAGTTGTCTGCTTGGGTGTGTTGTCTGCTATTGCAGACATTGCGTCGCCTTCCTGCAGTCGCCCGAACGCTCCCTTAACCCATGTTCTTCCAATGTGAAACTCGTCCAACCCCCCTTTCCAGCTATTTTTTGACCCTTTCTATTTCTTTTTGTTCATCTTTTTTTTGCGCTTTTTTCGTTGTTATCGCTTTATTCTAGAGTAGTTCTATCAATTCCCGTCAAAAAAGGGTACCCTATATTTAACGTGAACGGTGCCTTTAAAAATTTACACAAGTGAGGAGGTTTTTCTGGTCGTTTGCCTTGTTCATGGTGTCCGATAAGTGTTCATCCGTAGCTTGAGTGAAATCCTCATGTTAATAAATCAGATAGTAGACAAAACCATCTTTTGCAAATTTCTTGCGTAACCGAGTTTCTCTTTTTCGCGTCAATGAATGGAGCGATATTGTACGACTTAGCATAAAGGCACAGTTCGCGATAAAAATGGAGCTGAAATTTCTCCATGAGGTGAACCTGTGACCCTCGAAGGTAGCACAGAGGGCGGTGTCGGATCGAAAAAAAATTTAGCCAAGGGCCAATAAGAGTCCCAACACCGGCTTGACCGACCTACAGTAGCGCTCAGAAGTCTTCGGTGAAATGCTGTAACGCTTTTTCGTTCATAACTTTTTTCTTAGTAGATCAAATCGCGTGAAATTTGGATATGTTAAACTAGATCATATTTCACCCTATCCAACACAATTTGACTGCGAAGCTGCAACATCCACAGATAGAGCAAGGTGTTTGTTGCAGTAGCAGATTTTGATAAGACTAAAGTTGTTGACGTCTGCACTGGTTCGCACCGTATGCGCGTGTTTCTCATCTATTGTCTTCGGCATTATCGCTCGTACACTTCAGACATGACAAGAAGGGAAGAGACTCTAGAAGGGCAATCATCTACATTTTCAGTCGATTTTGAGTTCATGCTCTTTGAAATGTCTGGAACATGATCAGATCACAAGTTAATAGTGGTAAATATTCACTATACACCCACGCTCAAAATATAGAAATTTCGCGTGATTAGACCCAGTAGGAAAGGAGTTACGACTGAAAAGTACGGCTGAAGAACCATTTCACCGAAGACTTTTGAGCGCTACTGTATAGACCCAAGGCGAACGAGTTCCTGCGGCATTGTAATAGCCATAGAAGCCCCATTCGCACCGGGACCCACTGTTCGCCCGTTGCACGCACACAGCTTGCTGTAGCCAGCCAGTTGCAGTTGAGCACACACTCGAACAGCTCGTCCAACTCCAATTCGTTAATTCTACTTTTGTCGTCACATTCTCGTCGAACCCCTAATTTCAGTACTTTTTTGAAGTCTTATATTTCTCCAAATGCGTCGATTTTCGTGTTATTCTCACCACATTTGTGATATTCTGGACTACCATTCCATTATTCTTCTCAAGCTAGATACTCAAAATTATCGCGAATTGGGCCTTTAACTATATGCAAATCTCGATCATCTAATAGTATATAAATAAAACAAGCTGACCGCAGCGTTAGCAGACGAATGTTAATCACTTCTAAGTTCACAATTCAATACATTTCACTCGAAAACAACTAGCGGCATAGTTCGAAAACCTGTCGTCAATTCGACAAATAATCAGCTAGCAGGCAATGATTAGGTTAATAGGTCATTCGACAGCATTTGGAAACATGATTTCTCACAAAGTGAGTCACGCTCATTTCAGAGAATTTCAGCTTGTTTGCAATATAAATGGCTGTTTGTTTGACCAACAATTCCTTTCGGAAAGCTGTCATCACACCCAAATGAAAACCAAAAACTGTTAGAAAGGCCCATTACTCCAGCCAACTATAAAAATTGAGTCGCTGAAGTGAGTGTTACATGCTCTCGGGCCTTTGCACGGCTTATCCGAAAAACCCCGTGAGTCGTAGTGACACTTTAGGCTTAGGTTGGCTCATCTGTTGAAGCAAAAAATATTAAGAAGAGAAAAAATGAAGTTCATTGCGATGACTGGTAATTAATCCTCCTTAAGAGTGCTGCCCTACATAAATCAGACTAGTAGAGGTGAATAAATGAATTGACCATCGGCCATGGGCGTTGACTCGAAAGCAGAGGTGCAATTACCACTTGTTGCTAGGTTCCCATAGTCCTCTCTGCCCCAACAAGATTGAAAAACTCCCTGAATCACAGCAAATCACTTGTTCCCATTAGTATCCTTAGCGTACATGAAGCACCCTAATAGTTTGAAAGAGCGTAAAATGCTTATCTGCATTTCTTTGTTTCTCTATAGCTCATCTACTTATCGTCTTTTCATCAGAGGAATTGAATATTTTGACTGAATTCGTTGAATGACGTCAAGGTGCACAGAAAATCTAGCAAATCTCATCTTCGAACCGAATTGCTCGTTCTGGCAAAGGTCCTATGGTTACGTCGTCAGCGCGCGGCAATAGTCATAGTTACAGTCACAAGGCCATCAAATTTACTGAAGCATTTGGTGGACAATGGAGTTTGTAGCAATTTCACTCTGGATAAAATAAGAAATCGACGATCGCGACTGATCTTTTCTGTAACTTTTTCAAAAATTAAAGAATCATTTCAATGTTATAATTGAACTATTGTGCCTTTAGAATCGAAAAGTAGCAAAAACAAGTAGATTTGTAGTCAAGGCGTCAAACATACCTGTTCCACTCAAGCGCTTTTTTGGCTTGGAAAATAAGTGACTCAAATCAATACGAAATGCTACTTCACCGTTTCAAAACCGGTCTGCAAAATGATTTTATGTGTACATGTTTTCTCGTATTGTCGAACATTCTTTCAAGAGCCCCCATACAAAAGTCCCCATAAACTTGCCTAACTTGTAGTAAAAAATTGGAGTTTGCTCAGTTTACTTGTTCTTAACCCCAGCTTCATATGGGGCTTCAGTATATAGGGACTAGAGCGCCCAAGAGTAAAATTGGATTCTCTCTTCCCCCGATCCCCGCTCCCGAACAAATTTCGAAGCTTATCAAATCTTGAGATGCTTATGAAAAACTATCAAGTGGTACGCGAAAATCCGGCACAACTTCCCAATCTTCCAATTTACAATCTAAAAAAATAAAAAGATCCTTAAGAAAAATGATTCAAAACGCGTTTGCTACCAGTAGCTCATTCAAAAATTTTGCAGGCTAAGCCCGGAGTCCTACTAATTCTGAATTTGTTTCTCATGACTTAATAACCATAGAAGCTCTTCACAAGTGAAACAAATCCATATCAAAAATTCTTTGCGCTGTTCAGTAAACAACAGCCTATTCGCGAGCACCAACCTGGAGAGCCTACTGATGAATAAAGGGGTAGAGAAGAATAGAAGACAGGAAAATTAGGATGAGGTGACATCAACTTCCAAGCACAACATATCTCATAATATTCATTTACACCACAACGGCTCTCAAGCAATCACATGAGTGAAGAAACACATTATTTGGTGAATAATCAGATAGGCTATACTGGTTCTGGAACGACACAACTTCGTGTTAGACGCCGTCTTGTAAATCGTATGTATTATGTATCAAGAGAATCTCTTGTGGAGGAGCCATTTACAGCTTCGCTTTCTAAGCAGCTTTCCTAGCAATCCCCATCGTTAAGCAAGAAACAGTCAGTGTCCTCGAGATTGAGTGGCTCCGAAAAACAAGCTTTGGCCAGGTTTGAAGGCTACGCTGGCTCAACCGTTAAACTTACATACTAAATACTCGGTCGGTGTAGTATACTAACATAATACTAATTTAGCTGTAAATGAGGTCACTATTTATATTCATGGCGAACAGACTGTACGAAGGTCGTGCGGAGTGTAGTGAATAAAATATGCATCTTT
The DNA here is from genome assembly GCA_900617895.1 of Haemonchus placei. Lineage (NCBI taxonomy): Eukaryota > Metazoa > Nematoda > Chromadorea > Rhabditida > Trichostrongylidae > Haemonchus > Haemonchus placei. Next base: position 13,496 of record UZAF01018115.1, on the reverse strand, counting down.
TCATTTTAGATGTCATGCCATTTTTCGAGCTCATGACACGGCGAGAGAAGAAAAGAACGAAGTTGCTGTACATTGGGCATGAGGAATCAAAAAGGCATGTTAAACAAAAAGAAGTAATGAAGACATTCAAATCTAATGGAGAGTTGGTTTTACCGTTCAAAAAAAAAAAAACAACTACTGCCATACCTCTCACCGAGGCAAAGTCTCAATACGACATCTACCCCTATCCCCATTTTTGTTTGGAGGGAAATTGGACACAGGGACGGAGTGGGGAACTATTCATCACGGCCACTATTTTAAAAGCTGGATACTAATCGGCAATGGTATTTTGTTCACAACGTATGTATTAGGTTGATGCATACTTACTGCGGATTTTTTCGCGGCTTTTTTTTCTCCCGAAAGAGTTTGACTGAGTTTGGATTTTCTCTAGAAATGATTTACCTGATTTCCTCTACAAGAATGTACCTAGAAAAACATACGCATATTCGCGAACTTAGGCTCTACTACTCCGAGGAAGGTTGGAAGGTGGCAGAGTCATTCCCCGATCTCAGTAACTTTTCGGCGATGGAACAATTAGCCAAGGCCAACCAGGAAATGGGATCTGCCCCTAAATCTGCTATATTCACCAGCAGAAACTGCTATGGATTATCTCGTCAACCGTTCGCTGAAAAAATGGCTAGGGAGTAGATCTTACGTCGATTTGGATGACTTGATGGCCAATGTCAAGGCGTGGATCGCCCCAAGAACCGAAAATTCTTCGCTTTCGGAATCCGACTATCTAGCTAATGGGAAGCAGTGCTTGACGTGGATGGTGGATAAGTTTAGGAGTGACTATTTGAAAATGTTTTTGNATCAACCTAATAATAGACGCGAAGACAATCTCATTTTTCAGAATTTTCATTCGGTGTTAGTCTGGAGAGCGAGAAATTATTTTAAAGGTACAATTGGCGCTGAAATTTGTTTTTGAGGCTCGTTCAGTTTTCAGGATGAATCTATGATCTCCAAGGATAGCCTAATGGACGTTGCCGGATCAAAAAACGGCCAAGTAGGGCGTCATAAGTAGGGCGCCACATCGTCACTCCACAATCAGCTTAGACGACTCAAAAAGGTGGACTCTCTCACGGCATTGCAAAGCCTGTAGAGAATCCCACATTCGCACCGGGATGCACGCATTGTTCGCAAGCAGTTTACTGTAGCCAGCTCACGTATCTGGACAGCTCGTCCAAATACCACTTTTATGCCACTTTTGTCGCCACATTGCAGCCCAACCCCCAATTTTTATACTTTTTTGAAGCCTTATATTTCTCTAAAGACGCAGTCCTTTACTACTTTTGGCATTTCTGGACTAACACTTCCATTGTTTCTCTGAAACTAGATAGCCCAAGATTATTGTGTAGTGCCTTTAGGACTCAGCTTCGGGCCGAAAAGTCTTAAACTTACAGTTCCTGATTTTCATGCTGACATGCGATTTGAATAAGACCATATTTATTACATCCAGCCTTACCGCTCCTTGGTAACTTCCGTTGAGCTTCAAACTCCGGTGCTTTTCCTTTCGGATGACCCTTAGCCTTCAGAACGTGTCCATTGCTGCTCACTCATCTTCATTTAGACAGGACCTGTTTTCATGATTAATTTCACGCTTGTACTACCGCCAAGGTCCATTTTCGTCTAGCTGCAGGCCCGTCTCAGCATTTCCATTCCCATTAAGTGAAGCTCATGTTCAAGCAGCTCATGCTTCGTGCTCATGACTCAAAGCTCGTTGTTGTAGAGTATCGTGTACCTGTCCAATGTCCTGTACACGATTCCTTTGAGCATCCTGTAGCAGCACTGTTCGCTAGGGACGCAAGGGTACTCCTACCACCTCACACACGTCGGGCCTCTGAAGCCTTGTTTATGCTGCCGTCAACAGCAAGGTGTTATTATATTATTTGAATCTCCTGCACCCTTCCGATTTCCATGAGGCCGTCTACGGCGAATTCCGCGCAGTTCCATGGCCAAATAAGTCGATCTCCTCTGCATTTAGCTATAGCCTTTATTGAGATCTAAGACACTAGTTCTCAGTACACTTGTTTGAGGTAGTCCTTCTCCTCTCGAACCAGCTTCAAACACAGGATATCCCCTATCTTTCCTTACCCCTGCCTTTTTGAACACGTCTGTGGCTTGTCTGCCTGTTTCTTTTTCACAGAAGAGAGGCTCAGAAGGATACGATGTTCAGATTACCGAATCAAATGATCTTTTTGGATAATTTCGTCGCGTCTCGTCAGTCTCCAAATATAGATCGCTCTTTGACCCTTTTTCAGATAACGTGCTAGCCTTACCACTGAATTTCTATGATCTTACCATTAGACCTATTTTTGTGGCTGAGTTTCTTCATCAACCATCCTATAATCCTATGCCATACGCCTACCAAGTTCAAGTAAAGGACAAAAAACCAATCAGTCATACGTAAATACATAGGATGAGAGACAGGAAATATTGCTATACAAAAATGCAATAGCAAAACCACAATTTCGTGAGAAAGATCATCTGTCCTGTCTGTCGTGCATTTGAAAAGGCGAGTACAACAGCAATATTCCAGGAGCTATCCTCCTTAATAAATATCTTCACTATAGTTTATTGAGGCCAGTAGTAAATACATGCACAGGTGGCCACAAGGTCATCCTGTTTGTACATTTGTAATACGTTTGAATGCATTTCAGGTCAATTGCCAAAGGGTTTCATATTGTTTACTACGCGTTTACGGTTTTTTCGTGGCGTAGGATTGAAGCGATTTGGCGTGGGCGACGGCTTCGAAGTACATACACAGTGCGTAATCTCTTGAGGTGAGTTTTTTGAAGCTTAAAATTGAGCGCTAACTAAGAAAGCTGTAATCACGTGAGTTTATCTAGTTCATTAAAACAATAAAAGCCTTATCGAACAAAACTCAAAAAAAAAATTGTTCAGGCATATGAAACTGCTCAATTCAAATAAAATTTCAAGTAAGTTTTGCAATTCGACAAGCTCCTAATCGAATCTGACGATGAAGACCAAGAACAAACAAGAGATGGAACAGAAGGAGTGCTGCACGATAAGGAATCAGAAGTTTCAGAAGAAGAAGAATCTGCTAGTAAGAATGTTTCACCGTATCCATCGATGTGTCGCCTAAGGATCCGTTGGTTTTCACTGCTAATTCCGAACGTGTGATGTTGTCTCAAAATCTCCTGCTAAAGTTAAGCATACCCAATAATTCCAAAGACTGCACCCATAGTAGTTGAGAAATGGCGTGAATGAATTTGATACAAGAAAAAATTGAAAGGTAGTTGAGTATGCGCTAGGAAAATGAGTGTGGTCAGGGTGTGAAGCGCATAGCGCGCCCACGGTGCTCAAAGTCAAAGTGTACATCGCGTGGTACATCACAATGTCTTCAACGTGTTAGAAGTAGGAGCAGGGGGATTGAGGAATAATGATTTAATCGTGGAAATATAACCTTTTTTCACCTGGGTTAGCTTTCCATCATATTAGCCAGATGTAAAATTCAGTCGTAAATATAAGACACCTGCTAAAATTTTCCGATAACAGATTCACGAGATAAATGAAAACACATGCACTCTATGGCTAAGTGAGCCTTTATTTCCATCTTTTTTGAATGTCTCAATACAACTTGGCAATAACACTTTTGAAGTCGCTCTTGAAACTGAGGGAAGATCTTTCTTTTGTTTCTCTTCAGCTGATCCATCAAACAACCCAACTTCAAAATCTTTTCAATGGTTGGAGAGCGCTTTTTATTCAGAATGCGCATTTCACGGTAGGCTTCTGATGCGCAATTAAGAGGATCCAAAGGTGTGTTGGGATTTCAATTCGAAGACAATCAATTTTCAGGGATATGTTTGCTCATGGTTAGACAGCATTGTAAAAATTAGAAGAGTTAGAAGCTACCGACAATCGCTCAGAAGAAAATGGTAAATATCAGAGCACAGAAAAAAACTTGGAACTATAGCTTATAGTTCCTCCTCAAAAAAAAAGACCATGACCATCCGACTGCGAACATCCCGTGAAACACTTTCTGCTCATTTTCCTATCAGATTAGATCTACCTTAGACGGAGCAGGGAACGTAACGTGCTCATGCAAGCTTCTTGATTTGAAAAAAAGGTAGAAGTGCACATCGGAGAATAACTGTTACTTTTTTTCTATTCCATCAAAGAGAAGATGTGGAGTCAAAAATATCGCTTAGAGAAGCAGATTAACGACTGATTTCAATGATGTCGTTCCGGTGAAATATTCTACAAGTACTACGACAAGGAGATTTTAACAGCTTTTCGCAACGCACGCATAGAAACTATTCGCTTAAAAAGGCTCAATTCAGTTTAGTGCTATGTTGTAGAACAGAACAGCACTGGTATAATTCCTTCAACATAGGATAGAAGCTGTGCCTGTAACGAATCGATGCTAAACAACCGAAACTCGAGAGCCGTTTAAAAACAAGGCTACCCCTCGAGTCATGTCGCTTGTTCACATCGACGGAGCCAGAGTTCCGAATTATGACTATTAGAAAGATTTCCAATTTTCATGAGCTGTGATTATTGAATTTACATCATGGCATGTAGAATAGGCGGGCGACGATTTAGGGTGCCCAAAAGCATTCAAGGACTTCCTGAGCATATCAATTCCGGAAAATATCACATGGATGCATCGCTTCGGAAGTTTCATATAAAACTTAAAACTTGAACATCATCCCGGTCAAATATCATTTTATGATGGTACCGCGACTACTCTTAACCTCTAAAACATATTTTCATCAAAAGTTGTAGTTGAAACTACTTGCAGATACTTAGTTCTTTGTTGCTACTCTGGCCCCACGAGCTACCTCACTCAGTTTGCATGACTTTGTAGGCGATAAAACTTCATCTAGGACCACTTAATCCGCTAACACACGGCTTTTACACGTCCCTCCGTTTCCTACTCCCGGACTAGTTATCGCTGGCTGGATTCGTTTTGGCTTTATATCTTGTTTGTTGTGGATCATGTTCAATCTTAACAGACTCGTTGAGTTACTGACTTTTTGAACGGTTCTTTCAATGATGATCCATGTCTAATCGCAGACTTATTCACTCTTGACATCCGTTGACTAACTATTCGACAACATCTCCAAAAAGTTTGAAAAACCTCGAAGGAAGTGCTCAAGACATGGACAAATTTCTCAGTGAAAACTGTCTTGAATCATCACGGGATTTTTACCTTTGCCACGAAATTCTACCTTCAGCCAGTTAAATTTGGGTGATTCCGAAAGACAGCAGCGAATGTTCTGGAGCTTGCGCATAAGTGAAGGCGGGCCGTATAAATGAACACAAGTCGTACTAAGTTCCAGAGGATCTCAGACGGCTTTCAATGCCATTTTTAACAAAGAAAGATGACGTCAACTTATTTCTCAGCGCCGAGTTTATATCCAAAAGATAGACCCATTCATTCAACGAAGACCATGCTTTGCATCCGGTGGGCAGAACGTAGATCAACTCCCATTTGGTAGTTAATAAAAAAGTGCGTAAGCCTCCCCTTCATGATTCGGAACTTGCGTTAAACCCTAATATTTGTTGCATCGGCACTTGAGCTTTTCCAAATCGGGTTCCCGATTTTTTTTCGTGCGGAATCACCGTAAAAAATTGCCTCTGAATCCGTTCAACAATAATGCTTGCTTTTTGGATTTCTTAAGATGTTTACTTCAAAATCATAAGGTTCTGGGTCGAAAGCTATTGCATTTTTGCACTGATAAAAATAAAGTCTTGAATGTTTTGAATAAGTAATTTTACAATTTCGACGTTTGATCGATAAATCGTACGATTTTGAGCTTTGAATAATAACTTCGTTTCAGAAAGAGTTTTGAAAAAAGCTCAGTTTCGAATTGCTGAGCTTTAGGTTTCTAATAAAACCTGACGAAATCATATCACTGGAGGTTTTGTTACGAGCGATTTCTCGCAAGCAAACAATTCTGATTGAGGATGCGGCCTTTTTTAAGTAAGTTTCGTTATGGAATTCAGAAAAAAAGATCCAGAAACGGAAATCCTGAGTTGACTAACGTTGCTTTGCGTGGTACAATGAGATGATGTTTACATGATTGGGGCCTCACCCAGCAGGTGACCGGCTTATCTGTTCGAGAAATGAAGGCTAATCTCTCGGGCTCACGTCCCATCAATAATCCTTCAAAATCTTTGACGTCGCTCAACTGTTCCTTGACGACATTGATTGGGGAAAACACTCGGAGATGCAAATGGAAGGGCCGAGGAAACCCACGACTAGAAGTAGCAGCAGAAAGATTATGTGATAGTGATATAGTCGCCACAGACATAACCCTTTTTCCCCTGAAATAAGCTTTCCATCATGTGTGTCGTGGAAGACACGGCATTGAACCCGGGTCTCGCATGTGACAGATGCAGATACTCACCACCATACTACCGAGAATCCATGCTTGTTCCCTCAAAGTATGAAAGGAAGTACAAGTTCAACTTCTAATATCTTTATTGTTATGACTATGTGAAATCAAACACAATGCAATTCCGAAAACGACTAGAACTTTCTAAGATGTAGATCGTACGACAAACTCCCCGCGATATTTCCAATATTCATCAAGACCATTCTCGCACAGTACATGTTGTCTCGATCGGAAGCATGCTGGAATAGCTTGAAATGTCGTGGACTGTTCTACTTTTTTACCATTCAAATCATCCCTACAGCATTTCCCAAATTCTGCTTCTAGTCTGAAATTCTTAGCCCCTACGGCCGGTGGGGTCGAGGTTGGATAGATGGTTTGACCTCGAGTTTTTCATCTGACGCCCTTGCTTGCGTTGTCTAGGTCACGTCATGGTAAGCGTGTCTCACAGCATTTTTTGAGGTAAAATTATAGACATGAAAGGGAATAATCTCCAAAAACTTGTTTTGCATCCCTGAATAGCGTTTAAAGTCACCTTTGAACATGACTTTTCTTCTGCTAGACTTTCAAAATTTCAGTTTTTCAGAAGGAGGAAATTTTCTACAGTCACCGCTACTCGGTTTGGGCTGTAGAATTGTCTACGTTTCCGAGAAGGAATGAATTTCGTTACAATGAAGAACAGGAAAGATAAATATGAAGAAAATCCGCATTAAGGTAATTATTCGCATGAAAAACGAGAGAAGAACAAGTCTTATTTTGGGTTTGACCTCAAAACGGCTTGATGGTGGCGGCAGCGCGGCGTTGAGCTCCGATAAGCTTTCGGATGGAGAGCTCATGATTAAAAAAATAACAACGAAAATAGAGAGTAGAGTTCCTAGAGGGGATTAATTTGTTAGGCGTCTTCGTCCATTAAAACTTCATCCATATCATGAAGCCAGTGAAAAAAATTGATGATTGGCTTACTTTAGAGGCGTAAGGAGTGAGGAGACATGCTGAAGCGGTACAAATGCTTACCGCAAGTACTTGAGGAGATCATCAGCTCACGTAGTAAAACTATTACAATATAGGTCGAGCACTGGTAAACATAAGAGCTGAACAATCTTCGAATAGCTCAAGCAATGAATTTAATTGGCCCTCTTGTACAACGCCAATGTGTGATACGTTTTCCTACAAATTGATGAGTGGTTCCTAAAAATATGCTTATGAATATGCTAATCACAAGACTGCAAGGGGGACGAGTGAAGCTTGAAGGAAAAAAAGGAAGGTTGTGAAAGTCTGAACCGGCTGCTACCACCACGGAGTAATACCGACAATATATAAAAGGATAATCTCTAAAATGCTTCAGTGTTACTAGAAGTCGAATGAAGTAACAACAAACCATTATGTACGGAATGACGCCGAATAATCGAGTGAGTCTAATCATCTGCTCCGAAGGGCTGAGATCAGGTAGAGTTGCTACCACATACTCTGACAACAGAGCTGAGTACTTTCTTCGTGCTGTGAACACGATGCTTGAACCAGCGTCCGTCAAGTTAATCACTGAAAACGTCCAAATTCTGCATCGATAAGAGATAAGGAGTTTGAAACATTTAGCAGATCAGATCGGATCAACCTGGCCGAAGCAAATTGCAGTACGTATCACACGGTAGGCCCAAGGAGGATGAATTTCTGTGTAGACTTCATTTCTCGCAGGGTATATAGATCACTGGATCTGTCTTTTCCCTTCGACAGATCTTCTCAGAAACCTCAGTTCAGGTATATGGGAGACATGAAAGCTGGGTCGAATTAATGTTAATGAAGAACAGCAAGCAAAAGGGTTCTTGAAATCGGCTGACTTACGTCGTCGTCTGACGCGGTCAGTGCGATCTTAATAGTCACAATAAAAGGATAAAGTTTTGGGACGTCAATCAATCCTTCCAGAGGTATGTGGTCACTCATTCGACTTCCATTTAGAATCGTGGTGGCGTAATGAAGCCTAGCCTACACATACAATGACTTGAGGTGACCAGCCTATGTACGTGTCAGCACTTTATCCTCCCACGCGAGTCTAGGACCAATTAACGACCCGTATGATGGACGTCTTAGTTGGCCTGGACAGATATCGATACGGGACTCGAACCAGTGACCAGCAAGTAAAGTGCGCCATGTGCCACTGCACCACCTCCGCCCTCCGCCCGCACGCTCAGTACCTGAATACACCTATAATTTGTTTGTAGTTTCAATAACTTTGCTGCGGTCTGTGGAGGAAGTGCTGTCATGGTCCCAAATCCAAGACGTCTTGCGCAACCCGAGATCTCTTACCCGTCGCCATACCGTCGGACGCCGAAGAAGGCTGTATCCAGTGTGTGGGGTACTAAGGCTGTTTTTTAGCAGTTTCAAAAGTATGTTCCCTGGAGTCTCAACGCTGTCTTGTCAGGGACAATGCTGAGTCTTCATCATCGTGGCTATAGCCACTCTGTATCAGAGTGAGGGGAGGTGGCCTACTCTCAACCATCCAGGCAGTCGTGCCGTTGAACTATTGCTCCAACGCAAAACTCGGTTGACCGCTAGAAAATGTAGGCGAGAGATTTCGGATTATATAAGCCGGCATCTGATGGTGGTGACGAAAGCATGTGGCAGGAGTCCTGGACAGAGGTTTGCTCTGCACAACTTAACGCGTGAAGAACAAATTTAAGCGCGACCTTTGTCAGACGGAAAAGGTGACTCAAGCAAGAGGCCGCCATCCCTTCAGTTGTTCGCACACTTATTCAACCACAGCTCCGAACGCGAAGCGGCAAGTCGGTCAAAAAAACCCTCACATGACTAAAGAACATCGGAGCTTTGCATTAGAGCATATCATGAAATGCTGAAAATGAGAGAGAAAACAGAAATATTACTATTACATAACCGAAATTGCCCAAAATCGGACACGCCTACACGCCTAAACGCCAACCTCGCACCACGTTGAGGTGGTAGACCAGCGGGCGGGATTATATATAGCAGAATATATACGCAGCCGTCCTGAGGGAACTACGAGCTGTTTCAGGAAGAGAAGTGGGATCAGTGCTCCATTACTTCCATCATTATGCTCTTTGAGTACAGGTCTTTGTCAATTTTCCGGCAAGCACCAATGAAACCATGAGCTCCTTACCCTTGCCACTGACTTTCCCAAAGTTCTTGTAGCGACCTTTTTGTGAGAGATTGCACGCTAGATCTTCCTGTACAAAACGCGACCGTCGTTTTCCTCGAGGATTGGTTTTTGCGTAAAGGTTTTTGAGCTAGAAAAATATAAAACTAAACACGTGTTCATGATAAATAGAAATTTAATAGTATATATCCCGGCTAACGCCGGGCTTCCCTCCTCCTTATGACTAAGTTGTAATAATCGCCAAAGTGTCTCCTCCTTGTTTGGAGCGAAGAATACTTTCCGGGTCACGAAATCAGACAGAGTAATAATAGAGCAAGCAGGTGGTATTCAAAATTCTCCTTGTTTATTCAGAATTGTATTACAATCTTTTGAATTTCAATCATTACTACTGAAAAATGCACCGCAACTTCGTTTCTTCCCTGTTAAGGTATTTTCATTCGTCCTTAACTGACCAGGGAAGAGCGAACGATGCGGTGTGCTTATGAACTCTTCCCATCACAACGCCCTACTCGATACTCCCTTCTGCACCATTACAAGAATCGCAGTTCAATAATGAATCACATCACAATTTAGTTAATAACGCCGTATAACTTGATAAATCGCTATGGCACGTCTTCACCTCCTAGTTATACTACTTCGTTCAACGTCGGAAAACGCTTAGGCTTTCTCGGAAAAGAGTTGATCAATTACGCCCTTGAATGCGTACATGATGATAGACATTGAGGCAGAGCACCTCTCTTCCCATCCTTGGACTCCCCCCCTAACGTGGGCACAAATAAGCTATGATCCGCCTGTATGGTAAATTCGGCAGTATTCCATGTTCTCCTTACTATTATTGCTTTGTTTTGCTTTGTTTTTTGCCTACTGCTTAGTGCTTGCTTACTTTCTCATTGGGTTTCGTCACCGGTTTAGATGTTGAGTTTGTTCGTTTTCTTTTCTCATACCTCACTTTATTTTGTTTTGATCTAAGTTTTTTTTCTTACGCGTCGCCAACTCCTTATAGTGCAGGATTACTCTCTCTATTGTCGGAGCGCGTCCACTAGACGCACCATAAATAAACAAAATAAATAAACTACTAGGCATTTGATTATATTTTACTCTGTCTGATGTTCGTTCACTTTTAAAAAATGCAGAAGCTTCTAAATGCCGTGTTACTAAGAATTCTCATTCTATTGTTGCACTAACTGAAAGTTGGTTGAAAACATCCAATGATACGGCCCCCATAATAGGTGGTATGTGCAGTATCTGCGATATTATTCGATGCGGTAGAATTCGCAAAAAAGGGTGAGGAGTTGCTCTACTTATAAATAAAGAGCTCAATCATATTGTTATTCCCAATGATTCTGCTGATTGCGCTTATGAAGTTCTTGTTTGTGATTTATACCCTGCCCATACATCTCCTTTCAAGAGTGACTTTGATCTATCGTATTCCAAGCTCTACCGCAGAGCAATTCAATAATCTGCTCATGTGTGTTGACGACCTTTTGGTTTACGAATACCCATTCGTTCTTTTCGGTGATTTAAATCTGCCTGATATCGACTGGATGCATGGTTGCAAGGGCTCAACAACACTATCAAGGTCTTCCCCTGATATATGTGGAATCTGTCATTATTGTTAGCTAGTCCTTCGGCCTACCCAATGTGATAATACCCTCGATCTTATTCGCTGTAGTGATCACCGAATCGTGTCTGACATTTCAATACATCCACCTATTGGGAGTAGTGATCACTGCTGCTTGAATGCTGTGATAAGAGGTAGAGCACTGTCATATCAGTCACCCATGTAAATCAGGTGTTCATTTGAAAAATACCAATTACAAATGTCTTTTCTTCTCTGGATGATATTGACTGGATAGGTTCCCCTGGCTCTGTGAGTTCTATCAACGAAAAGTATGAATTATTTCATTCCATTCTCAGTCAAGCTCAAAACTATTCACCACTATCCGACAATTTTCTCCTACACAGGAATTGTTGTCTCATTAATTAATATTATACCGGATTCGTGGAGATATGCTATTTCTCGAGATAATGCCGAGGACTGGGAAATGATAACAAGTTTAGTCATACATTCCTCAAATCCTTCAACAAATACAGAGCTGCAGCGGAAAAGAAAATTCTGGCGTCTAAGATGCCGTCGGCTTTCTGTAAACTCCCAAACCAAGGTTAAGGATCAATCTCGTGTCATACCCTCAGTCCTCAATGCAGGAGTGGCGTTCACTGATCATGAAAAAGTTGAAGTATTTGCTGAACATTTCGCCAGTATGTATTCTAGGATAAATAGAATCCCAACTATGGAAATTCTACTTTGCTTTCCACTGATGCCTCCTAGTTTATAGTATCATAAAGAGATATTCGAGTTTGAAGATATTTTAGTGCATCGGCCTTCTTATTCTCTTTCAACAATGCCGGATGATATTCCGCTTCCTTTTCTTAAGGCAATAGCACCGCTCATTTCTCACCCCTTTCACTAATTTTAACTTGAGTTTCATGACTGCTGAAATTCCGCAATGCTGGAAGCACTCCTTGGTGGGCCTCATTCCTTAAATACCCTCCTTTCTTCATTGTTTCTTCATTGCTCACAGCTATTACCCCATAGTCATGACATCTATTTTCCTTCGCATTTTCGAAGAAATCATGTAGAAACACATTGTTCTCTATCTTGACCAACATGCTACTATCTTGAATGATCAACATGGTTTTATTCAGAGTAGATCTACTGGAACACGTGTGTTAGAAGTTCTGAATGACTGGTCAATCTCTTTGGACAAAAATAGACCGGTAGATGTACTTTACTTCTAGTTCACTGAAGCATTCGATAAAGTATCACATGCACTACTCAGAATCAGAATGACTGAAGTAGGTCTAGACCCTGAATAACTAACTGGATATCCTATTTTCTACACAATCGAAGTTTCCAAGATAGAGTCAATGATACCTATTCTTTCAGCTATACAGCGCCTGATGGAGTCCAACAAGGATCCGTTCTCTCCCCTACTCTTTTCAACATCTATCTTACAACATTCCTGAAGTTGTTTCTATGTTCGGAGTGAAGTGCAATTCTTATGCAGATGTTCTTACGATTTACGCTGAAGTTCACTGTGAAATTAGTGTGACAAGAATTGCCTCAGCGATTGATGCTATGTGTAAGTGGCCCATAGATTGGAAACTCCCACTTTGCCCAGAAAAAACCAAGGTGTTACACTTTGGTTCCAATAATAGGCATTTCCGATACAATTTGAATGGACATGAACTTACTGATTGTGAGTATCTTCCACCATGGATCTAAGATTCCATATTGAAGGAAAACTTGACTTGTGATAAAATCTCTTTTGCAGCCCGAAGAAAAGTTTATAATATATTTAAAGCGCTATCATCAAATAATCCTAGAGCCCTCCTTGCTGCTTATAAAACCTGTGTCAGACCTATTTTCTAGTACGGCCTGACAGTCTTTAACCCCTCGAAACACCGTAATAGAAATCGGTTGGAGGCAATTCAAAACAGTTCTACACGCAAACTGATTCTTCGCTGCCATAATTTACCATACACAGATGTACCGGATTCTGCATCTACTAGCCGTCTTCTAGGATTGAAGTCGCTATCATTCCGGAGGAAAATGAGAGGTGTAATAATGGTCAGCAAAGTACTCCGTGGCCATGTTAAGATTTGATGCATTAATTTATTTCCTATGGTTCTTCAATTATAAGAGTAAGCCAAAGAGAGATAAACTTTAGAGCAGCTCGTCTAAATCTTAGGCACAAATTTTTTGTAAATCGCGTTGGATCAGTGGACAATCGCTTAACTAAGCTTGACACGCTCCCTTAATCGATGAATGCCCTCAAAGCCCATCCTAGTAAGGTTCTCCAACAAAGTTCTAGCGGATTATATTTCTTAATTATATTATGCTGTATGTAGCTTGTTGTCTCGTACATGGGTTCTACCTTGCCGTGGTGTACGAGCTTGAGGCGGGG
>UZAF01018114.1:13441-36839 GCA_900617895.1 Haemonchus placei | reverse complement strand
TTTTTTTCGGTACTCTAGTAAGCCGAGCCTCCTCTAAGTCACTTTTTCAAAAGTGTTGTTACAAAATCTGTACTACTGAGGGTCTAAGAAAGTAATCCAACTCGAATTCTTACACAAAACCCTAAAAATTAATGGTCGGCTATTTTAATCCCTACGGCTTTAAGGAGATTGAAAAAGAGTGAACTTGCATACATAGTTTTTGTAAAAAGGTAGTCTGCTCGGAAGTGCAATATACGAAAGACATTTCTAGAAGTCTCTCAACGTCCTTCCTGATTGATGAATAAATTATTAGCTAAAATCAACCACTTAGAGCTGATTTGATATGAATTCCTGCTTGGGACGCGCCACGCATTTTACTTTAATCTAGGAACGCAGCAGCTCTTGAATGCGCTCTCCCATCTACACGTATGCGCGGACGACCTACCATGAAAGTTTCATAACTCCATGCTCCAAGACAGATATGATCCCATCCATTTGAGGATGAGAAGAAATTTTGGTGGAGAACTAACCGCAATATTTGATCCAGGGTCATGTTCTGAACGATTCGTGGACGATTTTTGCACCACATTCCACTCTACCACCTTCGAACGAGGTAATTCAGGGTAAAACTATTTTCCGCTCTAGTTCGTAGAAAAAACTCGATCTTTTGTCGTGGTATTTCAAGGGTAGGTATTCATATATTTCAAGGGTTGCCAAGCCGATTTTCCTGGAATTCGAAAATAAAAATCTCTCTAAAAGGGGTGGAATACGATCCAAATTCGTGCAGTAGCATTTTCAAAAAATTCTCTTTCACTTTCAGTACTTTAACGAATTGAACAAATGAGGAATGGTTTCCTCTGTGACAATCATGCTCAATATATAACACGCATTGGCTTTAATACGAAATATTATGCGAAATAGGTAATTAGCAAATTTTGACTAGAACCCAAGGCTTCATTCATTTTTCGAAAGCAATCGAGGACAAACAGAATGTCATCTACAATAACCCTCTCCACAAGAATTTCAAATGGCTCCGTACCAATAAGCAATCAAATTTCTTGATTAATTAAAGAATTCATGAGAAAAACAGAATAAAAGGAGACTTTAGAAACGGAATCAAGGTGGATTTCGAGGTGATATTCAAAAACCCTTCGAAATGGCTTATTTGAACGATTCTAATAAAAAATATTAGCCAATCCAAATCGCATTTCCCAGACAAATCTTCTGAGGATTAATATCCTTTCATATCCTATCCTCTCGTCCTATATCATTCCGAAATAAGCCAAAGCAAGACCTAGCGTGCGGAAACTGACTACTACGATTTCACGAAATTTCAACTTTATTTTTTTTTACCTAAATCTTTTTTCCTCTAAAAAATCTCAAGCTACAGGCTTTCAGCAGAAGTACTCTAGAATACTTCTGCTGAAATCCTTCTACATCTGCTGTGGCTTCAAATTGACCGAGATGTTTTCCCCTCCACGGGATATTCGACGAATGGTTTCCTACTCCTCAATGGGCGAAGGTGGGCAGAGTGGCGCCACTAGCGCATGAGCGGTCCATGAATCAAATCCGGGATCGACTTTCAATCAAGCCTACCAAGCTTTCCATCACCTCGGCGTCGACTAATTGGTGTCAGACTTGTTCGAGTCAGTAAAAAAAACTCCTCTTAGCTATACAACAGCCGGTTCCCGCTATTCGTTGTATAACTGGGGTTCGCATTCCAGTACTGCTACGATTCTTGGTGAAGATGGTATGCATGATTCCTACCTCCCAGGAGAAGGGACGCTTAGGTCTCTGACACGTCCTTTTTGCCCGTGAAAATAGTTGGTAGTCGTTATCGCGCTCCTAACTGACTTATGGCCCCAGCACACATCCAGACCACCTTCAGGAGGCGAGGGAATCTTTCTCAACCTGTCCATGCTCTCAATCATAACACTTCCGTTACTTTACAAATAACCATTCCGAAAACACTTTTTCATTACATAGTTTACACTTTAACAAATGCTTAACGAGCCAGCACCTCGATCGGATTTCTTTTCCTTCTTTTCGTCGCGTTTCGGCTTTGCAGCGGTACCGCCAGTGAAAAGCATTTTTCTTTCGGATAATCACTACACATAAACTAAATCATAGATACAAAACTATAACAGACAGTTGAATACCGGCGGCCTGTTGTGTCGAGTACGTCCTGAAATTAATTCCCTAGAAAACCGGACAAAATCTCCCAGGCGATTGAGGGCAGCCAGTCGAGGACGTATGGTCGCTTTACTACGGGCGAGTCAGAGAATAACGAGAATCTTAATCAAAATGCGAACAAAAACATCCGAACGAAATTAGTTCGGAACAGTTGAGCGCCCGACGGGGCTACCGGCCGGATAAACCTGATATCTGATTATAAAAAAGATACATAAATTCACGAAGATTACGGTAGGAAAGGACGAAAAAACATTTGAAACGGGAATTTTCAAAAATACATGAAATAAATGGGAGTCATCAAAAATAAAAAACATTCGAACATAGATAAGGGAGCTCTAACCATCATTAATAAACTGAAAACATCGCCTCCACTGCCCTACTAATGCGGATCACCCAAGACGCATGAATGAATTGGAGAGCAGTATGAAGAATTTCGGCTTAGGACCGGACAGCGAATATGGTAACAGTAACGGTGACGAGTCGATATATCGACAAGTGCATTGTAAGTTGAAAGCGTGATTTCTTGTGGGTGGTTGTTGCAATTGGTGGATGTTGGAGCCGAAAAGCACCACGACGAGGGGCGTGACAGCATCGGCAGATATCAGCTGTTCATAGCAGTCGGAAATTCCGATCGGTGGCCACCGTCGCTGTTGGTTTCGTAGCGGCCGGGGCCTCTACGACCAAGTGTTGTTCTCAGTGTCATGTCGAATCTGCAGAGGAGGACGTGGGTTCAATGATTACTAGTTTTTTCTATGGCCAGAAAAGCTAATGATATACCTCTGGGGAAGGAATTGCTCAGCATCAATCTCTCCCCTTGATGTGCCGGATATGTTTGAGGTATACTCCATAATTTGTCCCTGAGGCGGCATAGAACAAACCGATGGCAAAACCAGATAATAGGGGTAGTTTTGTCAGCAGAAAGATTAGCAGCTTCAGGGACTAGCTTTAACAACCACACCAAAAAAGCTGCAGCAATGGCATGTGGCACTCCCCATCACCCCGTGGTTCGAAGATGAAAGACCGACTCACATGTAAGCCAGATCAAGAAAGCTTTGAATTCTTTTTGTGGATTGCGGCATAGAACCAAAGACTCGATTGAGAGGCACTGGTCGGCTTCGTCAGACCGTCGCGAGAGGCTTCGGCCCGGTACCTCGGTGAAGAGGTGAGCATGGTGAACGACACGGAACCAAAACCGAGTAGGAGGACGAACGAATAGGGAGTAGAGAATATTTTCATGACTCTGCCCTTCCGGGCTTGTTGCTTCAAAGTCATGGACTCTACGCAAGCACGACTAGCATGCACTCAGCGTCATTCTGTGGGGAGAGCTTGCGAATCCCCGATACAGGCAAAAGCGCAGGGAAACCCGGAGTTCTGAAGTTCTGAAACGAAGATTGGGAGCGCGGAAGATTACGCCAAGAATTTGTAAACCATTTGAGATGGACACATCTTGGCGATTAAGCGATTACCGCTGGACCACAAGGGTTAGTAAAGGAATCTTCAGGAACGTCGTACGAACACCAGAAGCTGCCAGCTTGATGGTCGGACTTCTTGACGGTCTAATGAAAATAGCGGTAAGCTCTGTGCTTCATGAGCGAACATGAGACAGCGTTGGCTCGCAACAGGGAGACGATACTGGCTGGTGAACGTTTGAGCGAATCGACGTCTAGCTGGACGGCAGGTGATATAAGTAAAGTACTCATCAAAGGCTTCTCCGCAATGAAGCCGAAAGTGGGATGCGTTTGCCTATGTGTTTCACCCACTGCTTTTAGGTTTCCCATTACATCCATAGAAGTGAACAACACCCGAAAGTGCTGAGCCACTTTGAAGAGAACTATGGATAGACGTAAAGCACACACCTACCACACCCATCGGTCTTGCCAGGAGTGAGATTGCACCCGAGTGATTCTACTAATAAAGGTAATTCTGGTCTGAAATGTCTAGCCCGGAAGGGCTGCAATGTTAGCTTGACGCGGGAAGATTCGATTTCTGAACGGTACAAGTTCGATAGCAGCTCCTTTGTCCTCCTTGCCATGGGCCGCCCTACAGATGGGATGTAAAAAGAAGGAAGGGTATAGCCTTTCGACGTCCATTCCGTCTGAGGGATGCGCTCCGCATCCGAGTTTTACTCAGAATCGTAATGGCGCATTGGATGCTACATATGTGGCCTACACAATGACTTGCGGCGGCCAGCCGACGTACAAGTCAGTACTTTGGTCCTCCCAGGCGAATCTGCTACGGACCGACTGACCCTGGAGAGATGGAAGGCTTGGGGTCTAGGGGATATTCATCTGATGCTCGAATCTGTGACCATGCGTGCGGGATGATGCCCCTGCCGCTATACCACCTTAACCCGTTGGAACAACACTATCAAAAATATCTGATATATACTTCCCGTAGAGTTTTCGGAATGCTTTTACAAAAATATTATAAAAGCATAAAGTAAAGAACTACTCAATTGTATGCGCATAACAAATCAGAGATTTCAGGTAACGCAACCGGTTGAGCAAATCGAAATCATCTTCAATTTTTTTGTTCCAGCCTGTGAAGCGTTGGAACGAGGTGTGCACAGAACCGCTTTGAATGAGCTTCAAGGCCTGATCGAGGGAAGCTTGATCCATGTTTCAATGGGTTTCAGCTGCAAAGTGGCCGGATTCGAGCTCGTAAACAAATACGTTGGAAATAGATAAATAGTTCGGATCAGTGTAGGGCTAAAGAGAAAGACTAGGAAGCCAGATATGTTTTGCATATACGCATGATTAGTGTCTCTTAATATATTTATTGCATCGAAGCTTCCAAAAAATTTCGGCAGAAATCTAGACTATGCGAAATCTTCGCAAGGTTTCACCTCATTCTGATATTGACCATCAAATACCAACCCTTTCTATTAAGAAATCCCAAACCGATAATCCCAATCAACTATCTAACGCTATCCTTTCTCAACCATACTTCAGCAATGCCATATCATCGGTTAGCAATCGCAATACTGAAGCAGCGGGATCACTGCTCGCCTCTAGAGAAAAAATCCGAAAAAAAGGAATTCCGTGCCAGTGGTGAATGGCTATTTCCCATTTTGAGAACACTGACTTCCCATAGGACCGAGAGAACGAAACGTCGAAAACCTGACCTAATAGAAGCTAGACGATCTCAGAAAAGTTTCAAAAAATGAAACGATAAAATGATATCCACCATAATGCAGTGAAGGTGAGACGAACTTGAGCTTCTTCACAGAGAACCGTTTGGAAGAGTACTGCATGTTCCAAACAGCAAACCTGGACATTCGATACCTTCACATCTGATCCTCCTTTCATCCTCCCACCTAGAGCCCATGTAGGAACATGTAGGTCGCACCGCTTTCATTCGTGTAGGGTCAAAACACGCTTGCTCTTGCTCCTCACAAGAAAAAGATTGAAGTTTATGAAGCCAATCGAGCCTACTTTGGGATGCGGCCATGCAAGCGGATCCAATCGGATTTGTAGTATTGAATGCACATTTCGTTCTCACAGGTATTTAGGGGATCCTCTAATGTACAGACAGTGCTTTCATCGCCGCAGACAAATCTGATACCACTAAACGACCTCGGAGGCATCTCGACGACCCACTCTATTGCCGAATATGGACGTTTCGGTGATGAAACAAAGGTAATTGTTAGATTACTGAACTTTTTGGGAAAGAAACGGAAGATAAGGCTAGCAGATAAGGCAGATTCAGGATCATCCAGCACAGATCTCGGGAATGGCATAAATCCAACATTTTTATCGTATGCTTCCAGCACACGACAAACTTCATCGAAAAATTAAGATCTACGGTTAGCAGTGTTCTATAGAATGGAACCATCTCTACGACACTCCACTGTCACTCGTTGTATGTTCCGCATTCTTGATAGAATTCTGTCCCAATATCCTACTCATATCCTGTAAGTAGCTCTGAGGTCTCTTGCCTACCGAATTTTCTTTTTTTCGATGATTTTTCTAGCTTTCTGAGCAGAAAGCGCTTCAAAACTCATGCGTAAGCGGATGTGACCTTCACGCTTCTGTGACTTCAGGATTTTATTCGAGCGCGTGAATTTCGACAATTTCTATTTCCACTAAAGAATTTCACTCTAAACTTTTGACAGTTTAACAGCAAGAATACTGGCTGATATTCTGCTTCCACCTCGAACACCTTAAAACCCAGGCCAACTTAGTGCCCATTTGAAAAGAAGCTCAGAACTGGCTCATGTCTGCTAGAGGATTCCTCATAGCAGAAGCTACATGACAGTATCGAGTTACCTTGTTCCAATGCTGTAAAGTTGTGATAATACGTCAGCCCTACGTAGTAAGGTGCGCGTTCACCTGCGTCATGAGATTATGGGTTACATGACGAGAGCAGTCATGAAGGTATCGGTTACCTAAAGAGAACATGAAAACGCCTTAGGAATTACTCATTTCTCCACAATGGCTCCCGCGCTGCACACCACAGCCTTCCGAAGTGAGTTCTATCCTCTACAGGAACTAACAACTGTCTTGACATTTGTTCAAACAGTCCAACGTTGGAAACTCAAAAAACTGGGAGCAAATGGGCTTGATGAGCGTGTCATGCTTCCCATAAACACTGCTTTCTTCTTCCCTATTTATCACAAAGACTCAAACTCAGACGAAGAATCATAGTTCACCCCTTTCCTTCTCCATTGCGAACTGTTCTTGCCTCTGTTTACATCGCTACATGATCGTGATTGATAGGAATGATTCTCACATTACATAACTTTTCAGTCATACCTGCACTATAAGAAATAACGACTACAAAACGTAGGGCAGTTTTGAGAAGAACTATAACTACAACCACCCTCTGCAAACACGAACTTCTCAAAGACAATTCTTGAACTCTGGTAGCACAAACTTCTCCCTCACCATAAAAGGACTTTGGCATGGCAAAGAGACAGTCATGGGTCGGTGTTGGACTACTTTTCCTGTAAAGCCCCATTTATTCGACTTCCCTCTAGGAGCTTGAAGACATACTTGCCAATTATTTTTTCGCCCTATCCAACCAGACCCTCACCTCTAAAACAGAGACGTTTCATTGTCTTCAGGCTTGCTCTGCAAAAAGCATTCACCGCTGGAGCGTCATGTTCATGAAGCGTCGCAAATAAAGATTTCAAACCAACAAAACGGAAACGCATTAAAGATGAGGGATGAGCAAGATTATGATAGACGCAGGAAAGCATCTACGTAGAAAAATAACGTTCTCGATATTAAAAGCTATGCCAGCTGCAGCAGCAGCAGCTATAGAACGCTCCACATCGAAGTCATACAATTATAGATAAATTATCAAAAACTTTGACATAATCACAAACACACCTCTTACGTTAATAGCAAGCTGCTCGACACGATTGGGCACGGCACCGAATCCGATACCGTCTTCAAGCGTAAGCTCCCTAGACAATTGCCAATACTGTAGTTAGCTTTAGAAGCGGACGCAAGTATGCCTAGCGTTGGATCACATAACTAGAGGCCATTTATATAATCCAACTGAACCCAAGCTAAACCTAATATTTATCGATCAAAAACTCTTCCAAGAAAAAGAAACAACAGCAAGAGGTGGTGAATTAAAGGCTATGGATAGACTACCCAATCAGCTGCGCACCGAATAGATCGTTAAAGAAAGATGCAAAGCTTCCTACAAGTAATCAGAAAAAATATGCGGAAAGTCGTGAAATAATAATCTAACGGACAAAAAACTATAGAAATACAGTCAAATAGGAAAACATGAACATAACTGGTCGCAAACGAATTAAACATGAGGTCTCAATCGGGGGTAATCAATCACACACCGATTTATGCAGAACGGTCAACTGTTTCTTTTTCACTCCAAATGCGTGTTGATGACGTCGTTTGCAGCATGTTTCATTGCTGAAAACATATGATTCCGAATGGCACAACGTAAATAAATATATACACTTTTGTATATTAGTTTGAATATTCTAATGTCCATGGCTAATCTCAAACATCATGTCGAAAAAGCCGTAACAAGAATTTGCTCTACTCAAATTCACAACTTACGACCCCTGTCAAGCATTATAAGCAGAATTTCACACTGAAAGTGCATATGCAAAGTAACAGAAATGTTTCTTCAAAAAATTTGAGCATTCCAAAATAGGCGATCACTCACCATCTCTCGCTTTGTCGGCGATTTGGTTCAAACGTTGGTCAACACCTGCATGGTGCTTCACGAAAACTGGCTTGATTGCTCTTAAAATACAATTGAGATTATTTGCAATGCCTGTAGTGCCATATAGACGATCGACAAGTACTGACTTGTGGTAGATCTTGGTCGCTCCCATGGTAGACGGAAGGTAGAGCCACAGAAGGAAAAGTGACTTGAACAGCCAGTACACTGGGAACACGGCAACAATCTGCTGGGAGAAGAATTCAGCAACCGAAAGCACAGCGAACACGACCCTGAACAAAGCTTAAGAAGTGAAGGCTAACATGGCACACTATTTTCTATGCGAGATCAAAATTTCTAAGTGAAAAAAGTCATAGAAAACAAGTGAGAGTAGGAAGTCCAGTGCAGAAAAACAAGTCATCTATAGCTGCTAAGAAAAGAACAAGTATTACAGCGAAGTTGCGCCAAGAACAAAAAATACAACGATCCAAGTCGATTGCGAAAAATACTAAAAAAAGCCTCAACATCAGTTCAAACTGGGGTGAAAAAGACAGCAAAGGTGAGGAAACTAGAAATCATCTCGGCATGCTTAATATTAGTTGTATTAAGAAAAAAAGATTATTTATAGTTTGTACTATTTGCACTGTCTTCACGGTGAGTAATAGAACTTATTCACGATCAGCTAGAAAACAATACAGATAAATACACAGTACAGATAGACAATGAGCAGATAAAAAAAAGATAGCCTACATATAAGTGAGCATACTAGAAGACCACTTTTCGAGTAAAACCATGCAAAATACGAAGTAATTACTCACCAATAAGTCAGCCACTGAGTGTCATCATCTTTTGTTGCAGTTTCGATTGCCTTTATGCTGAAACCATTTCCTTTAGTTCGATAATGGCATCGTTACAAGCACTCAAATTTCATGGTAAGTTTCATAGTATGATACAATATCAGGCTGCACTAACCTCACATAGGCTGGATAAATGAATCCCATGAAGTTGCAAACGAGCTGAGCAAAATGACCAAAGATTAGGTACAATGCTTGCAAAGCAGCCACAGCTAAAAAGAACTTCATTTTACAGAAAATCAATAGCATTAATTATTAAAACCGAAATATAAAAAAGGCAATAAGTAAATTGGTTGGTAGTGTAGGTAATTAGTGAGGCTCTTGTGTACATATTCATCATAACTGGTTTCGAGATGTCGCCCTTTTACATCCAACTCAAGATGTACAAAACCTGACATAGGCATGTCTTAGCTTAATTTCAGCTGTGGTTCTAGCGATTCATCCTCCACTCTATCTCTACTTTCGACTATAGATCATACGCAGGTTCATCAAAGCTAAGAGACATGAAAACGGTTTGGCAATGGTTGGTCCATGCCAAACTAGAAGACAACAAAAAATCGAGGCCCCAGTTCCTTTTTCGTGACGAGAGCAGATGAATTAGTTGTTCACTATGTACTGCATTTTTCCTGCTCGCAAGTATGTAGCGATGCCTGATTTATGGAACGTTGGAAGGCAAAAGGGTCAGTTTCCAGCAAAAACTATCTGGTGTCACTTCACTGCTCATCACAGCGAGGGCCGCTCAGTTGAAAGCAGATCTTAGAAAAAAAGGACTGAATAGTAGAGTAAGCTTCCTGAATTGGAGTAAATTTCGTGAGCCACCATGAAACTCAGAGATTTAATAATTTCATCTCATCAGTGCTTATTTCTCACACACAAGCGATCACATGCGGGTTGAAAGCCGAAAAGTATCACAGCAGATCATGGTGAAGATGACTGCTCAGATTAGGAACGGCAGAGCGAGGGCCCATTTAAAATAAATTCAAGCAACATCAATAAAATAACATCGCCATCACTAGCCGCCAGGAGATCTTCATTTTAAGAGAATATTCTGCAAACTCCTCAAGAATGTGAGGAAAAGAGTTAGGGGCAGAAAATCATACCAAGTACGATGTGCAGTCTTCGAACGCCAGATTTCTGTTCAATTGTTGCCAAGACATTACTGACAGGACCGTCACCGTGAAGTTGTTTATCGACGTCGTCGAGAACCTTCTGGACTTGTGGTGGGACAGACATTTTACTGAAAATGCTCTTTGTTTGAAGTGCAATTAAGATAAAAACAGCCAANTACGATCGTTGATTAATAAGCGCGTAGTAGAGAAGCGAGTAAATGAAAGAAATGAGAAAAACACTCCGAATGGAACAACAACTGACACCACTGAGACCGTGAAATGTGCTTTGTGAAGAAGAAAAATGACCAAAAGGTCATTGGAATATTAACGAAATTTGTACTGGAAGAAGTAGCAAGCGATGTAGGAGGTATGGGAACGAGAAAGAAGAAGGAGGATCAATTCAGAGATCATCTATGAAAGGAGAAAAACGGCGTCCACTGCCAATCACCTCGGTCAGCCTTCAAAAACGAGCGCGAAGTGAAATTTCGCTGAACCATGCAGGCGGTTCGAAATAGTCGATACGCGGCGATAGGTTAAAGGTCAGACCGGCTTAACTCGTCCACCAACAAGTTCCTTGTACTGAACTGGTTACCCCATGAAGTTCGAGAAGTTCGATATCGTTAGCTCAGGTTATGAGTTCAAAAAACCAGTCAGTAATAGTAAACTTGGTGAATGTGTGGTTGGAGTGAACTGAAAGGATTAAGGGTTACCTCCCTTCTCCGCTAAGCTGCGCTTTCTTACTAGGATAACCTTCGAAGCAAGTTAAGTTCTCTATCGGTTACACTGTCGATTTTAAATTAGTATTATTGGTCACTACCATGAATTCAAGGTGATCTAACCCGAAGTCCCTCCTCAAAAAAAGCACATTTGCCCGAACTATAATCAGCCAGACTTTGATATCCGTGCAATCTTATGATACAGTAATCCAGACTAAGGGTCCTAGCCCGAACGCCTGGGTATCATGTGGCGGAGCATTGCAGAAATTCAGTCTGTCTCCGATCCCTGGGTCCTTCTTCATCGAGTCATAGGAAGGGCGGATTTTTTTTGCGGCGTAGTATTTCACTGGTTGTTACCATAACACAATACGCAGACTGGGCAAAGCTCTATCAAACGTGGAAAAAGGAAGTCGAGAAGGGGCAATGCTCTTTTCCAACATCGAGCGCAGAGCGAAGAGGACATTCATGATGGTGCTTAGGGAATGTTCCCTAATCGAGAAATAGTATTTTTTTAAACCCAGGCCTTAAGAGGGAAGGAGCACCGGAATGGGTGGATCAAGCGGATGTTCAATTCTTACTCCACCCCAGCTTTTGTACGAAAATAAATATCTCACCTACTGGTGTGGTAGGGATTGGTGCTCCTTTCCACTACAACATTCTCACCCTATTTTTCTAAGACGTTTTTGAGGAGTAAGGCGACGCAAGTGGGAGGGAACTCCCAGTTTCTACATCTACAAATAGACCGATTTAGTAACACGCCTACACAGGGACGGAGTGATTTTCAGTCTCAAACAAGTGAACCTCTCTTGTGAACAAGATATACAGGTCTACACAAGTTAAACAAGTCTATCGTTATCATTTTTGTATTTTGGGTGTGGGTCAGGAGGCACCATCACGGTCACCCAGGCTAGTTGATTTATCCAGACGATCGTTTCAATAGCAGTAGCTTTAGACATTTTCATTTTCACGTTTAGAACTGATGAAGTATAACACAAGAAGAATTCAGACAAGCTTCGATACGGCATTTAAAGGTGAATTAATTCCGTTATAAACTTTAAACTTTAAACTTTAGACATATTCAACAGTCGGTTATCGAAAGTTCTGCATGTAGGGTGAACGCTCCTATGCTAAAAAAACTAACAAAGTGCAGAAGCGAAACCACAGGGTATTTTGCCACGAGTATTGGGATGTGATCCCACCACACACACGTCGTTCTTGGGATCGCGATTTCGGCGTCAAAACAGCTCTACGGCCAGTACTCGAGCATATCTAATTCTTTGCTAGTACTTTATCTGGGTAAACATACCTGAATTTCGTAAAAGCTCAATTTTGGTCACGAACAAGTCCAAAAAAAGAATCTCCTCAGGAATTAACTTCAACCGGAAATCTCGGCAACCGATGGTAACCTACTTTCAGCCAAAAGCTGGCATGTTATCCCTCTCTTGACACAAAAGAAAGAAGCTTTCGCGATTCAGGATGCTAGTCATGTGTGTGGTTCATCCATGAAAGAAAATCGATAACGATGATTATTCCCCAATGAGGCGATTTATTTCTTTATCGGAATAAATCGCCTCACTGAGGGATAACTGAGAGACAATTGAGTTCAGTTACCGATCTACTATCTCTATAGTACTAAGTGGCAAGGGTAGTTTCACAAAAGGGAAAACTAGAAAAAAAAGGAATGAAGAGAACACAAAGGAGAGGATTGTCCAACGGCCCGCTTTAAAGGAAACACTCGACTTTTTGTATAGATCGGCGTCAAGGGTAAACTTTATTGACTGAATGAAACTGGTTTAAATAGTTTACACTGCAATACATCTAGACAGTTCTTGGTAGGACAACATCAATTACTCAGTGAAACTATTAGATAATTTATTAGTTTTTTTTATCGAAGAAAGGCGACTTTAAAAGGTGTCCGTTGATATAAATGTCTCAGCTCCATCCTGCATACATAGTTAGCGATTTTGCCGCTTCAATAACTATCACTTTCATAGTTATTGATTGGCCGAACTCAGAGGCACAGCTCACGATCATTTTGAGTGGCCTACTTTTAATCGAGGGAAGGTATAGCTCAGAATAGTGCAAAAATGGCGAAGAAAACGCGAAAATCCGCGTATTTAGAGAAAAATAAAGTTTCAAAAAAAGAATTAGAATTAGGGGTTGGACGAGAATGCTACGAAAAAAGCTGCGAAGAAGAGCCATTTGGACGAGCAGTTCTAATCCATGCGCCATTGCATAAAGCTGGCTTGAATACGTTGCCTGCGTGCGAGGTGTTGGTCCCGCTGCGAATTGTGCAACATCTACAGCTTTCACGACATTGACAACTCTTTCGTCTTGGGCCTTTATTACTGCTTATCTAGACTTTCTTCGACTCGACAGCGCCCCTTAGGCTATTCTTGTGGGTCACAGGTTCATCGGAGAAATCTCAGAAACTATTTTAAGGTGAACTGTGCTTTTACCTGGAGAAACAAATTCGCATACACCTCTCGCTTGGCTACAGCAAAACCGGTATTAGCCTCTGTTTTTGCCACTGAAACTCTCCGTTGAGTACAAGTTTACGGATGACATCAACGGCGCGATCAGATATCAAGTGCTAGCCCTTCTAACCGTCCTTTTCATCAATAACTATGTCAGTTTCTTGGTTTTTAAAGCTGAGAAATCACCGTGTAAGCGGGTTGGGCGCAATCCGCACCAGGGGGCTCCTTGTACTCTTCAGTCACTCCGATGGTACGTTAACTCGCAAGTTACTACGCGTATCGATTTTACGCGCGTGATAGTTCGCAGATGATTGGGGATTTGGGGTAGCGGTAGCCTTCTGCATCTATCGAATGCCACCTTGGAAGAAACTACTCGTCAGCATACGATATAAAGTATATTATAGTTATCTTGGTTCGAAAAAAAGGTAACGGACAACTTTTTCCCACCATTGCTTCTTTCACATCTCTGATGGGAATTGATAAATCACCAGAAAACACTGAGGATCTACGACTACACCATTCCCTCTTACTGGAAATACCGAGTAATTTCCGAGGAGCATCGACGTCGAGTCACCAGAGATAAATTGCGCCATTTTTCGGATCAAAGGCATTTCGAAGTTTGCGAGCTGGAGCAAAGACCGATCATTGGATGAAGGAGAGGCAGGAAAAGAGAATGTGAAGCGGAACAGAGGTTAAAGCTTTAAAAAGGATGACTACACCTACATTCAAGATTCTACCGATTTCTTAACTGCCGTCCGCCCCGTCCTCTCCTTCGCCATGCTCAGGGCAACAGCTATTTTTTCCTCCAAAATTCGGAAGCGCTATTATTTAAAGGTGGGCACGTAAAGGAGGGAGGAGTTTCAGACCTGCCGCTTTTTCGGAATTCGAGTTCAAGTAATGAATAAGCTGCAGCATAGCGCCTGTGGGACGACGTTTAAGCGTTAACCCAAAGATGGAACTTGTACTCATGGAAAAAGAAACAACAAAAAATGTTCAAACCGCTACAAAGTGTCGTAGCCCATCCATCCATCTGGGATATGAGAGAACTTTTGAAGAACTACAGCCGCGGCACCTCGAGAGCTAGTTACCTTTCCACTTGTCCGTCTTCTCGAATACTTACGTGCTACATTCCTTGAATTCCTACTTTTTGAACTTCGCAACAAGTCCGCATAAATACGCATGACAACAGGCACGGCTTGACTTTGAGCAATACGTAAAAATTACGCCAGGGTTCGTGCTTTATGACAAGCTCAGTCACACAGGACTCGCACTTCATTCCACGCATCTCAGAAGGGATGACGATTGGAAGTCCTAGACGGCATGCCAAGCATCGCACAAATTAAAGCACTTGTCGAGTGGGGCAGAACAAGGTTAGGAACCATCGCGTCCAAAATTCGAACCTTAACCAACCAGTCCCCCCCCCCCCCTTCTCTTCCCCACATGTAGGCAAAATTGTATTGCATTTTGAATTAAGTCTTGATTACATCACAATTTCAAAATCTCATAACGGGTGGAAAAAATGATATTTTTGTTTCATTGAATGAAACGATACATAATAAAAAATGAAGGAATTTCGAGACAACCAAAATTTTAAGGAATTTTGACGTCAGTACCGTTTTCGAATTGCGCCATGCATTCCACTTTTGTTTAAAATGGCAACGGTGCTTGAAGGTACACTTCGTCTTTTGTTTTATATAGTGACTTGCAAAGCCAGCCAATCCCAACACGGTATGTTAAATCTTTTAAACGAGAGTGGTAGCTAATTACTGATCCTAGAGATGGAGGGTTTGTTTATCCTGGTGAGACCTCGGCCCTCTCTGACCCTTCCTAACTGAATCTACAGCGATCGAAGGCTTCGTTCACTTTGCGAGGTATAGACTCGAGAATTGATGCCTTCGCAATATTTTGATAGGGCGCCATTTGACACTATCTTGACCCGGTCCCACTCTAGAAAGTAGCACTTTGAAGAGTTCTTCTCCAGGAGAAGATAACAAACATGCTATAGTAGAAAACATTTAATGTGGCAAAAGTTCTTTGGATTGCTGAAAAACGAACTAACTCGAAAGAGCGCTTAAGAAAATTCCCTCAATGTGGAACAAAAAGATGGATCTTTGTTCAGGAAAGCTCTAAGAAATGCAATTGGCTACTCGACTGAATGAATGAACGATCGTTATTGCGTTGCACCGAGCCAAGATGAAATGACAGTTGTTCGCCGACTAGGCGGCTCTGCAACAAGGTGACTCGAAAAACTGATGGTGACAGTTGCCCAAGAGTTGTCCTTGCAAATCTCCTGTTAACAACAATCATCGTCAATACTTTCCAAGATCACATTTATAAAAGAATATCTTCGAATTGGTCAAACGCCAATGGTAGAGTAAAACTGATTTCCAACTCCTATGGAATGAGCCATGCATTCGTACCAAAGTGGTAGCGATGGATGTCAGAGAGAGAAATGCTTCTCGAAGGAATTACATAAATCGGCGAATTAGCCGTTCTGATCAAGTCCGGCAGCAGGCGTCTACGGAGAAAGCGCGATTACACAGCAGTGAATCCCTCTCTCCAGGCTTCTCCCATTTCATTAAATGAGATCGAGCTCAAATGATAGCCATCTGACCAGCCATCAAATCCATCACCCCTTCCAAATGCCCACCGCTCCTACTAGCTTTCCCGTTGAATTGAGGACGCTACGCTTATTCAGTTAGCGACTAGTTTCCTCCGTATCTTAATATGCAAGCTGTTATGCACGCGCAATTACCACGACAACCTGTAATGGAGATATAATATATGGCGCATTCCCTCAACCCCTCTTGGTACGCTCCCTCTGTAACAAGCTGATATGAGCTTTGAAATGTGATTTATTGCGTCAGAGTAATATAGTAGTCATTGTCTCCGAAATTTTGCTTATTCAGCTGTTGATGGAGTTGAACAATGGACAGAAGAAGCAGTAAAATGGCAGTTTGCTCAATATCCCAAGCTATTCCGTTAGCCCTTATCAAGTATCCCGCCTCGTGGCCTAAGCGCTACGAAAACGTCCTGGGGAGAGGAGGGGGGGGGGGGACATTTGAGACATTCATCTGTTGTTTGAAATACTCTCTATAAGAAGTTTTTTCTACTCATTTTTCTCTTTGGAGACCTTTTTCCGGGTAAAATCGATAGTTTGCGCAGAGATGTGTTATCGACTGCATAATAAGTAAATAAACAACAAAGCTGGATTTGGACGGTTAAAAACTGCCAGACGCCTGAATCCGCAGTGAATCTGCGAGTTTTGACTGCGACTCTCGGAATCCTTCAATTGTGAGGTGCCATACTGCTCATTTTTCTTTCATGAGCTCCTTTCTCTCCGGTATTGATTATGTCAAACAACAACGAACATTCAGTGAAAACCCAAGTTACTACAGTAATCTCACCACTCCCTTTACCGTCGCAGAATGAGAGAATGATTGGGAAGAACATGAAGTACTCGTAGAATGGAAACGAGAAGCAATGGATAGCGTTTCGGTAGAAATTCAGAGCCGTGCTGCAAAATTCTCGCTACAGTGCTATGACATTCGATTCACTGCAATTTTGATATCAAAACAATAACGGCCACAACACTGTCGATCCAGAAACGTGCGACAGGGGCTGGAATGTCTTTGCTTTGATTGTTTGTGTTAACGATGACTCATTGATAACGGACGTTTGCTAAGGGGTACAGGGTCCAACAAAGAAAATCGAAAGAAAACATAAAAACAGTGTCTCGGGCGAGAAAAAATTCTGGTCGATAACATATTCAAGCCTTCCTATAAAATATCACAAAACATGATATTGGCTTTATAGTTGCCACCCTGATACGGCCCAATCCTACTATCATATCGACTTCGGTAAAGCAATGAAATCTGCATTGGATGAGAGCTACAGAGAAATACTTTCAAAGGGCCAGCCAAGATCTGTTGGACACCTTGGAAAAAAAATGTAAAAACCCTCAATCCGCCACAGGCATCCACCCCATCAAGGAGCTGGAGATCACTGGGCATTATACCTTTTCGAGGTTGAGTACAGATCACTGCTGTTGAATTCAAGAAAAGATGTAGGTGGGCCATCTGCGACTGGGGCAACGGTGAGAAGGCAAGTTCGATTACTGCACAGTTTCACAGGATGGAACATATTCCTCAGAGAGATTCCTCTTTACACTATCTAATCAGAGAAAGCGAAATTCTAGAAATAGAGAATGAATTGAGAAACTGGCGCTAAAGTGAAGGTCAACCGTCGAATAACGCCCTCACATGAAAAACAATTAGCCACTGGAATCATCAATTCAGCGTCTACTAGCAACAGAAAAACATCATTACAATTGAGCAAAGGTAGTAAACAGTTGACAGCTGATATAAGCAAAGACACCATAAACCTTGTGTACCTTAAGGTCGTGTTCAAGAAACACATTTCAACGACAAAGACTTCGATACCAACTGAGTTGACATTCCGGCAGATCCGACAAATCACTGGTAGTGTCTCACATAGGTATTGATTAGAAATGCGGCAGAAGCCAATACGCTGTACGCAGTCGGGTGAAGTATAAAAGCGGGCGTAAAAAAGATGGTACAGGTTTAAGAAAAAGGATAGTTCCGGGTGATTCCAGAAATCATGAAGGTGTGTCTGCAGACACTTGGTCCAAAGAAAAATGGTTCCTACCAGGTCGACCGAGTCACCCAGACTTAAGGAATTGCATACTCTTTAGATTTCAGTACCATAGAAAAACTTATATCATATTTTTCAAAAAAAAAAACATTTGTACAATGATTAGCCTTACAAACCACTCAAAGGAGATAGCATCAAAACCTTCACTAAGGCTACAAATGAAAGGCGAAGCTGCACTGGTCCATTTTTGGGGAACGACCAAGTGCTACCATTATATGCTCCACGACTAACTTGGAAGGAGTAGCTTCACAAAAAGGTACAACCTTTGTATGCTCCCAGACAGATCATCTGACCCTTCCGCCTACGGAAAGAGCCATCCAAAAAATATCCCAATGTCTGATAACATTCCAACGCCTGAAAGGACAGTTAGCTAATCTACTCACTGCAAACTACTCACCATGCACAGCTCTGCTCAATATTTAAAGACAGTCACGCACCGTATAAGCACCAGTTACCGGCGTTGACTTTCCCTTGCTGTGGAGGTTACAGGAATGGCAAAATCTCTTCTTATCAATCACTCTAGGCTGTTT
This sequence comes from Haemonchus placei, assembly GCA_900617895.1. NCBI lineage: Eukaryota > Metazoa > Nematoda > Chromadorea > Rhabditida > Trichostrongylidae > Haemonchus > Haemonchus placei. The sequence goes on along the minus strand of UZAF01018114.1, from coordinate 18,166 downwards.
TAGGAAGGTGGTAGTTTTAGTTTTTGTCAATATGAAATGTCAACAGTATAAACGTCTACATTATAGCATGACCGCTGCCTTCTGGCAAAAGTGCCTGTGAAATGCCGAGGAAGGAAAGGAGGGTGGAGAGGGACTTGGAGAAAATGGAAAAGAAGTGGTTTCCCCCAATGAAGTTCGTCCCTAATCTATGGCTGGAACCGAACACGTTTTGAAATTACCTCGAACTCCCTTCCCAAAGCACTTGAGAGAAGGACTGATCATCTGTGTCAAAAATGACCCTTGAAGGTAAATTGAAAATTGGAATCCTTGAGAATTCAATGACATCGGTCCGATTCCAGGAAAAAAGAAGAAACCAAAATGCAATTCCAGGTTTCCCATTGTAAGTAACAACCAAAGCATCAGTTGAGGCAGAACTGACAAAAACATCGACGTCAAAACAACCATGGAGTGAAAGGACTTCATCGCCGAAGCGAAGGCGGTGGAGAAAACAAGCGGAAGTGCGAAAAAGATCGAAATTGCACCGAAAACATCAAGAAATCAGCGAGCTTATTGAAAATACCTATAAAATAGCTGAAATCAGTTGTGAAAAGTTATTTCTGCATGAAAACCCGATAACTTGACGATTCCTTTGTTTAAAGAAAAGAGTAGGTTGTGGTAGGCCGAGATAGCTCGTGGTATGAGCACTTTTTTACTTTGAAAGACATAAATCGACAACAATATCACTAAGAGAGACAATCTTAAGATGTTGATTGACAGTTAATAAAGCGAAGTAAACAGTGATAAAGTCAACAAATGATAAACGTANCCACTCTCCGCTAGCGACAAATTCGTACCCGATTCACGTCACAATGCAACCCCGAAAAATGGAATTTGACTTCAACTTCGGAAAAAGCGGGCAGATGCAAATGGCTGACGCATTTCGTGAAACCAGTGTCGGGGATTTCTTTTATGGCCCTTCAAAAACAGTCAAAAGTCTATACTTATATCTCTGCGCTCACATAAACCATTTCCCTAAACAAGGGCAGCATTGGACCCGTTCTGAACCAAGACACTCGGCAACAGCAGCATTTCGTTTCGTTTCAATACGTCTCGTGTCTTTCCTCCTTGCGATACTTCCAGAGTAGGTATGAAACTGTTCCTCTGGTTACCAAATCAACGAATAAGCGGCTACGACCAGGGACGGGCTTATGCAAAACGAACTTCTTGTCACAATTGTCAGGCATATTGTGGTCTGGAATATGCTATACACTCAAGTTCCATCGAATGTCTGTGAAATTTGACACTGTGCTCGAGCTACGCAAGAAGTCCACCTGAAAGTCTAAAAACCAGAATTCATAATACAAAGCCTACACTAAATGTTCGATGTATAAATCCAGAAGCGAATGGCGAACCGGATTGGGTCCGATCCGCCGTACGGCATCAGTTAGGGTCGATACTAAACTGAAAACCAATCCGAACTTTTATCAAAGTACCAGTTTCACCTGCCGCTGCCCCTGTGCTCCGAACTTGCTCAAAAGAGATTGGTGTCGACTCTAAGGGTTACTCTACGAGAACACAGACGGTTTGTTATGAAAGCCATGCAGTTTGCACCAAAATTAAGTAAAACTAAAATTTCTGATAAATTTTTAAATTATTTTGTAAATAAATTCGTGAATAAATTTTAAAAGATTATCTTATGATTAATTTTGCAGTTTTTCTACTGCATTGATATTATATCAAACGAAATTACAATAACAATGACACGAATTCACTTGTTTATTTATTTATTTATTTACAGAGAATACTCAAATTTTTTCTGGTGCGCTGATGTTTGGTCCAATATCAAGGAATCAAAAACTGAAATAAATCATGATAGAGCCCTTTTACAGCATTGTAAACAGCAGGGCAGATTATAACATATTTTGGTACCATTGACAGAAGAAAGAAATATTGCCCTTGTTGGTGGTGCATGAAAAGTGCGAGTTATGAAAGGGTTGTAAACTAGTGGGCTGAAATTTAGCGCAATGGTGGATACAGAGGCGGTTCCCGGGTGCACAGTCAACATACAGAATCTATTTATATTCAGCAGGGATCGATAAATTTGCTGATAGTCATCATAAAACTGTTTTGGCATGCCCGATAACATAGAAGGGCATGAAATTATGGATTGTAAATGTTATACGATGACAAATGTAGCCCTTCCATAAGTGGGCAATGTCAGNTATGGACCTTAAAAAGCTCCGCCCTCCGTCAGACCACGCCCCGCACTTACTATGACAAAACTTTTTCAGTGGATAATATCGGCTGAACGAGTGTTTACATTCAAAAGTGCATAAAGTCCTATGTGTTGCTATAGGAACTGCCGCGAAAATTCAAAAATAAAGTCAGAGAAGTCCTCCCCGACAAAAACCTTTCATTTCATACCGTTGATTTATTTATTCATCCAATTTTTATTTATTATTTAGTACCACACTACTATAGATTTATCAAGTTTTTTATTATAACTAACAAATAAACAAATATATATTGACGTGTACTACTACCTCTCTATTTAGAAACTCTTCAGATTAAAACACATATTCTGAACAAATCAATAAATATAATTTCAAAACCCCTAGGCTCTTGACAGCTATTACTTTGCTGCACTCGAGCTTCACTTATTTTAATCTGAAAATTCATTCTGATGGCATTCAAGTTTCATTCAAAGTGATAGCGCCACATGAATGTATAGTTACTGCCTGATAGCAAGTACAGTGTCTCGTGGGAGCTAATCGAATTTGTCGATTTCAGCAAATCTACCCTACCCCTCTTCACAAACTCGTTACCAACTAATGATCGAAAAGGAAAGTAGGAAAGCTTCGATCAGATCCATGCGCCGTAATAGGAATCGCAGTAATCTTCTACCATAAATTCTAATAGAAATAAAAGCTCTAAATAAGCACTCCCGAATCCTTTCCGAAAGTAAAAAAAAGCGTAAAAATGCATTTGATTAATGTTCAAATATTTATATATGCAATTGCTTAAATATTCGTATCAGAATTTCATTCGATATCAGACAATTCATCTTTCTCTCATCTGTCTGTTGACTTTCAAACAAAGTTACTTAAAATTTTAAAGGCACGGTTCACGATAAAAAAGGTTATTGAGTTCTTCCTTTAGGAATACTCAGCGCCTCCCATGGGTGGTAGAAGGGACCCTCTCGCTCCCATAATCTCGGCGCATAGGGCATAGTGGAAGCCCCGTTGCTGCCGTAGTTCACTCTCCCGCCCCTCGATCGGTGTCAAGTTAGACGAGTGTCGAGACAATACAGATTGCTATTATTCGTTCTAAGACCCACGCACAATCAGCTAATCGCCGAGTGATGAGGCGATGTTTTTGTCCCATTCTTTTTTCCTCTGTTTTTCTTTTTGTTGCCGCGATCCTTTACTTAATTTCCTACTCCTAAAGACTGAAAAAGGTGATGCTTCTTTTGCTGTTACTAGGGTTTTTTTGTTTATTTATGCTTATAAGTGAATGAATTTTTGCTCACCACTGTCTGTTATTCGCACCAGGACCCACACGCGCGCAGTGAAACGCACTGTTTAGCTCGTCCGGGCACCCGACTCTTCATTTTTCTGGTTTCATTCTCGTCCAGCCCCCTTTTTAACGGTTTTCAAAGCCTTTTTTCACTTTGGAAACACCGATGCACGCAGTTTCTTCACCTCAGTCACACTAGTTTCGATCTTGTCTTCCAATTTTTCATCATAATCTGGATTACCCAAAATTATCGTGAACTGTGCCTTTAACTTTCATACTGTTTTAACACTTGCTGTCTCTGCCATGAGTCACTACACACATTGCTCCTCTTTTTGGAATAACTGAACTGAGGTTCACTAAAATAAAGAAAAAGTTTGGGAAGCGCCAGAGTCATATATGGAGATGTCAAAGCGGCGGTTGTGCAATCCAAATCGACAAACAACCGAAAAGGGCATTCGAAAACGAGCATAGGGACGGTTTGAAGCGGGAAATTTTCGAAACCAAAAAAACTAAAATTGATTTAGCAGCTAAAGTTGACATAGAACTCTGAGCGGTTAGATTTTCTATGATTCCTCATGGGATTAACGGCTAAACCGGCGTAACGAACCGCTATGATGAAGTGTTTCCAGCATTAGCGTCTCACTTTCCTTCTGTTCATGCAGTTCACTGCTTGACTAGGAAATAAATTACCGAGGCAACTGCGTAAACAATAAGTATAAACAATCAATGGAGAAACGAGGCATACCTCTAGACATCCTGTAAACGCGCAAATTGATATTATTGACTCGAAAACTTCCAAATTTGCAAGCGAAGTATGGAAATTTCATCGAAAAGGGCCAGCCAGTTTTCAAAAGAAACAGTTTAAAAGCCAAAATCGATGGAGCTTTCTGGAAGGATGCAGTTTTTGATGAATGCTTACGAAATGAGCGGTAGGCACTGCACCATTGGGCAACCTAATAAGGCACGTGGAAGCACTTCCGAGTCGAACGCGAAGCCCATAGAGACTGCCCTTTCGCTACTGGAACAAACAGGCAAACAACAGGGCCATAGTGTCAACATCATTCCAAAGCGGAAACAAAGCAGCAATGAAAAGAGGATTTTGATGGAATGAAACAATCAGGGGAAGTGCTGCTCGAAAAAGCTTTCAGACGAAATGAACTAAACATAGAGAGCAAAGGCAACCAACGAGAACGAATTGGAACGAGAGTATGGAGATAATGACATCTTCCG
>UZAF01018114.1:0-13433 GCA_900617895.1 Haemonchus placei | reverse complement strand
AACGTTGCAGGCTTTATCAGCGCGTTTTAACGAAAAAGATACTGANAAAGCGGAAACAAAGCAGCAATGAAAAGAGGATTTTGATGGAATGAAACAATCAGGGAAAGTGCTGCTCGAAAAACCTTTCAGACGAAATGAACGAAGCAAAGGCAACCAACGAGAACGAATTGGAACGAGAGTATGGAGATAATGACATCTTCCGAGTAATTCGCGCCGAAGAGTGGAGCATGAACCTTTGATCTAAGCGAGTGGACTTGAAATTTCCGTCCCGCGGCCGACGCTCGGATGGCTGATGATAGCACAGATGATTGTGGAGGTATCGGGAGTGGGACAGCCTCTCTCCCTCTGTAGAGGGTTCGTCGTTGTCGTCGTCGAAAACACCTCCTCTCGCACAGATCGATACGAGACCCCGGCCAACAGACGGACACTATCAGCTCCCCGTTCGTTCCCTTCACTCAGTTTGCTGCCGATGAAAATTTGCTAACACTGACTGAATGATCTCAAGACTGGGACAAGTGTTCGCGACATCACTTGAGACGCAACACACGAACACTTGGCTTTAGCACTGAACGAGAAGAAAGCCGAGAAGGAATATGTTCTGGGAAAGTCCAGCAGCTGGTGTGTAAAACTTAAAGAAGAGATTTATAAAGTCACAAAAGACATTAACATAACAATACTACAACTATAGTTGTAACCACGATTATAAATAAACTTATAGAACATTTTTCTTCAGATGAGGACGAGACAGATAAAGGAAGGACAAAGTCTCATGGAATCAATGCGTTCGCTTCTGTGATGCACCCCTGCATTCGACATCCACTGAGAATCGTATAAGCGTTTGAATGTGTACGTGGTTCATACAATTAGTTGCGATGACCAGCAGTCTCACAGTCAGTGTTTTATCCTCCCAGACGGATCCGGTACCATTTAGCCAATTTCGGAAGTGCGAAAGGCTTGAAGCTGGGTAGATATTGATCTGGGGTTCGATCCCCGGACCATACATGTGATAGTGTACTATAGCAGCTCTTTGCAAATATTAATATAGTTGTTTTGCAAATACATTTAGTCCAATTTTCATAGAACTATGTTAATCTGCAAAGGTCGATTATTCTGATAATACTTTCGGCTTTGAGCCTGCATCAAAGAAGGGGAAAAAGGAAAGCCAGAATGACAACGTTGCCAGGCTTTATCAGCGCGTTTTAACGAAAAAGATACTGAGAGGGTTAAGTTAAGCGGCTTATGTACTTATTGTTGACACCTTTTTCTCAGAGAAATCGAAATCACGAAAAGTTACCAATGCAAAAGAAGGGCTAAAATAAAAATGTTTGGAAAACACATAACTCGGACACAGAACATGCAATGGGACAGGAAGCCCTTCCTAAGCTCATAACCAGTTGAAATATTTCAAATTGTCGAAGGTTCTCTATAAAGATACGATCGACAAGAACGAGTCATGAATCACCGTTGGACAAGTACTTGAAAGTGCTCTCAAACAGCTTAGGAAATTCCAGCAAATCCGTCTTACTTTAGTAAAATCAGCAGAGATATTCTGATGGGTGCTAGGGGCTTTATTTACTCTGATCAATTGGGAAAAATTTTGGGACCCGACGGCTAGCGGTGAATTTCACTGAGCTTGTCTGATCTTCCAAATGTTAACAAGGAAAAAGTCTTCCCGCATTCCAGCCTTGAGTTCGGAAACCAGGGAAAAGGCTGAATAGGTAGAAGGATTGCGCTTCGAACACCATTCTTTTACGGAATGTCAACCTCAAAAACCTGTCGCCTTCCTTTGTGCAAACGAAAATTTGAAGAGGAGAGGTGGGTCCCCAAAATTATCAGCTATTCGCGACGCGACGGGGAACCCCTTTGATCCTACGACTAGAATTGCGAGAACCGCTGGAGTGTGACCTCTCGAAACAGCACGNGTGCTCTCAAACAGCTTAGGAAATTCCAGCAAATCCGTCTTACTTTAGTAAAATCAGCGGAGATATTCTGATGGGTGCTAGGGGCTTTATTTAATCTGATCTGGGAAAAATTTTGGGACCCAACCGGCTAGCGGTGAATTTCACTGAGCTTGTCTGACCTTCCAAATTTTAACAAGGGAAAAGTCTTCCCGCATTCCAGCCTTGAGTTCGGAAATCAGGGAAAAGGCTGAATAGGAAGAAGTATTGCGCTTCGAACACCATTCTTTCACGGAATGTCAACTTCAAAAACCTGTCGCCTTCCTTTGTGCAAACGAATATTTGAAGAGGAGAGGTGGGTCCCCAAAATTAACAGCTATTCGCGACGCGAAGGGGAACCCCTTTGATCCTACGACTAGAATTGCGAGAACCGCTGGAGTGTGACCTCTCGAAACAGCACGCCCAGGTAAACTAAGAAGGAGTACCTCTATAAGTAGTTACAAAAATGTAACTCCTAAAGCGATTAATAGAATTTTATCGATTTCAGAGTTCCCACCATTCTTACTTGTTAAGTTTCCTGGAAAGTGGGTACAGAAAGGGAAGGGAAGTGGTCTCACCCATGTTTATCACTTCGTTTTTAGCGTTTCCTCCGTCACAACAATCCGAAAAGATTTCAACTCACCACTAACAAACTTTTTCATGTTCCTAAACCATGTAAGACACAGATAAGTAAGCAACAAAATCAATCGGCGATTCAACCCCTGGCTCTGGTCACTTCCACTTCATCTAAGCCGGGCTCTTCGAAGTTCACCTACTCTTCCCACAGTCTTTAAAAAGGAAAGAAACACAAAAATCTCGCTTATATCCACTAAATACAAACTTCAGACTTTCGAGCGATACCACGATATCAGGCGAAGATGAAGCGTAATCTCAAGAGACTTTGACCGACGATTAGTGCCCGTTCACATGGACAGCTCTAACTATCGTCAAGGGCTTTTAATGTAATCAAGCCTTTGTAACTGTTTCGGTAACGACAATTGTCAAAGCAACAGACAGCGGTATCTTAAAGCGTTTTGCCTTTGCGAACATTCCTGAGGAAGCGATGACAAGCGCCTAAAGAGTTATTGTGAAACGGGATGAAGGTAATTTCTTCAATTTCGATGCCATGTTGATTCATAATTTGGATTTACTTGATAAAAGATAGGGATAAGTTTATGCGACCACTTTTATTTGAAAAAGGTTTTTTTTTNTTTTTTTTTACATGGTTCTATTTCAAAAATTGTGGCGTTAACATTGCAAAAGCTTTTGAACTTCCAGCTGGATTCGAGAGAGCTCAAAAATTCCAAAAAAAGGTCTGGATTGTTACAATGCTGAATTACGCTACCCTTCCTGATAAAGGCATTGAATCAGATGTTTCATTACATAATTACCTGAACCGTAATTGTTTAGTTGCTTAATCTATATGCAAAACCGAAGGGCGGATGTGGTGTAGTAGCGAGCAGCGTACTGTTACACAGACATGGTTAAGGGATTGGATCCCGAATCAAAATTTGTCCAACTACTCTTTTTGTCCCTTTGAGATCGATTAGTTGGTCCAGACTATTGTACTTGGTACCAGACTCGTCTGAGAGTATAAAAGCACTGACATGCACATTTGCAGGTCATCGCAAGTCACGATATAGGCCACATATGATTTCAGAACGCCCCTAGACTCCGAATGGAAGCCGAATGCGGGGCGCATCCTTTAGATGAGATTGATTGGCACCAAAGATCCTTCCCGATATATGCCAATCAGCCAACCGCTTACGATCTATTAATGAGGAAGACGAAGGAAAGGGAGAAGAGGAGAGAGGAATTAAACCATTTTCACGTTTCCAATGCAAGAGGCCTATTGCGAGGTTGGTGGACACAGGCAACTTTGAGTGGTCTCCGTTCAAGAACCATGAAGGGTACCTCTCACATTGTAGCTTGGTCCCACACCTATTTATAGTAAATAAACGAGAGCTAAAGATAATAGGCATGTGGGGAGTTTACTTGCATCAGTTCCTGGTTAATCTCCAATATATGACCCTTTTCACCCTCGTGCTACAGTTAAGTTTTCCAGTCAGGTATTTGCTCTTGCTCTACGGTAATAGATCATATGCCTTTTTATTACCTACATACTAGTCGAGCCTGAGCAATGCTCCTTGACAATAGACAGAATCTCTGAGACAGAAATGCTTCCAAAACTCCATAACCTTCCCTGGGCAATCAGTAGAGAACCACGGATGCCGGAAATTTATTCCCTGGGAAAACCCGTTCGGGACAATTAACTTCATTCACCTAGCACAGAAAACCTTACTACTTGCTACAGCAGCCACGTTCGCCCTCTTGGTCTACCAAAAGGGCTGTCCAAAAATTAAAGAGTCACAGAGTATTCAGCGTTCTGGCATTTTTCGATGTAATTCTGTATTACCCCAACACAAAGACATTAAGACACATAGACACATACACACAACAGCTGACCAGAGGTGCTGAGGCTGGCACTGCCTTGCAGCTTAGGAACAGCGGCTATGTAGGACCACCTCAATCTCTTCAGAGATCCCAGAGATATTAAAGGGTTATAAAAAGCAAGTATTACATGGACGGACCACATTTTCTTATAATCGAGTAATACAGTAGATTTCCGCTTTTTTTCTTTATGCAGTTTTGATAAAACTGGATACAGTCAACCCTTTTGAGGTTTACTTTTATTAATGTGTGCAGGCGAAAGAGATACTGAACAACGACTTTCAAGAAGTTCAAGATCCACATTAGTTCGAAAGCTGATGCCTGTCTACTGACATCAATCGGATGGAAGCCCTGAATAGTACGCAGATAGCTCAGGTGAGGATCCATAATCACCAGAGAGAGAAGGAGTACCTCTATAAGTTGTAAAAAAAATGTAACTCGCGAAACAAGTAACAGGACACTTACCGATTTCAGAGTTCACCCAATTCTTACTTCTTTAGTTTCCAGCAAAATGGGCATGGAAAGAGCAGTGAAGAAGTCACACGCATGTCTTCCAATTTACTATTAGCTCTTCGTTAGTCAAGACGATCCGAAAGAACGTTCAAAATTCCTTTACAACCTACATTCTCTAATCAAGTAAGACCCAGAGAAATAGGCGATAAGTCAGTCGACGATTTGAGCTTTGGTTCTGATCCCTTCCTTTTCATCCACTGGGCTCATCGGGGATTACCAACTCTCATCACAACCATGGGGGGATAATAGAGGGACCTTCTTAACACCTACTATCTGATGAGTTTAAGCGATACCACGATATCAAAAGTAAAGTGGACTTTTAAGAAAAAGGTGACCAAACCATTGTAACTGTTTCGACAATGACTTCTGTCAAAATACCAATCCTGAGAAAGAGATGACAAGCGAATGAAGAGCGATTGTGAAACGGCTTGAGGGTAATTCCTTGAATTTCGATACCATGTTGATTCATAATTTGGACTTTCTTGATAAAAATTAGGGAAAAGTATATGGGACCACCTTTATTTGAATGGGGAATGATTTTACATAGTTTTGTTCTAAAAATATTTTCGTACTAATTGGAAAAGTTTCTGAACTTCCACCTGGATTCAAGGAAGCCGAAAAACTCCAAAAAAAGGTCCGAATTGTAACCGTGCTGAATTACGCTACCATTCTTGATACAGGGCGTTAATTCAGGTGTTTCATCTCTTAGTTTAACCCCTTATTTGCCAGATCTAAAAGCGAAACCGAAAGGGACATGTGGTGAAGTGGCAAGTGTCGTATTATTACACACACACAGGGTTCAGAGAATGAATCCCGAATCGATATTCGACCAACTAAGCCACCTATCCCGACGGAATCGGTTAAATGATCCCAGACTACTTCATTTGGTACCAGACTCGTCTAGGAGGATGAGAGCACTGACTCGTATATCGCCCGGCCCTCGCAAGTCATGGTTTAAGCCAAATACGCTATCAGAACGCCGCTGCGATCTTGAATTGAAGTCAAATGCAGTGCGCATCCTCCAAACAGGATTGATTGGCACCGATGGTTTGAGTCTTTCTGATTCATGCCGATAAGTCCACAACCTATAATCTGACAATGAGGAAGATCCAAAGAAGGAGAAAGAGAATATCGGTATCAGAACAGGCACTCCACCACGACGGACACAATGCAAAAGACTATTCCGCGGTTGGTGGACACATATGATTTTGAGTGGTCTCCGTACAAGAACCGTGCAGAGTTCTCTCACACTGTAGCTTATTCCCTCATCTACCATTAGTAAATAAATTAGAGCTCGAGAAAACAGGCGCTTGGGCGAGTTTATCTGCTTCAGTTTGAGGTAACTTTCAAGATATGACCCGTCTCGCCATGGTAGTGCTGTTAACTTTCCCCAGCCGGGAGTTTGATTTTGCCCTATGGTATATGGCAGTAAATTATATACATTTTTTATTACCAGAGGAATGTTCTTCGACGATAGACGGAATCCCCGGGACAGTGAGGCTCCAAAACTTCATAATCTTTCCCTGAGCATTCATTAGGGGACCATGGAATTGTTCACTAAAAACTAGTTTTTAGATAATTAGCCTCATCATCCTGTCGCAAAAAAACACCATTCCCTACAGCAGCCAGGTTCGCCCTATTGGTCTACCAAAAGGGCTGTCCAAAAATTATGTGAGAGGCAATCCGTATTTATTGCCCTGGCATCTTTCAATGTAATATTGTATCCCTTTTAAACACAAAGACACACACAAGCACAACAGCTGATCAGAGGTGCCCAGGCTGGCGCAGCCTTGCAGCTTAGGAACAGCGGCTATGTAGGATCACCTCAATCTATCTCTTCAGAGATCTCAGAGATATTAATGGTTATCAAAAGCAAGTATTACATAGAAAAAATCATGAAGGACAATATTTTCTTATGATCGAGTAAAACAGTCCATTACCGCCTTCCTTGTCTAACGAAATTGAATTTAATTGGATGCAGGCACCCGATTCGAAGATCGCTTTCTCGATGACGAGGGCGAAAGTGATACTGTACAACGTGCTCATAGACTTACCCAACCGGAGGGGAGCCCTGAATAGTACATAGATGGCTTGAATGAGGTTCCTTAACCAGGTTCGTCCCTGGCTGGTATCATCACGGATCGAATACCGACCAATAAGTTNTCAAAAGCAAGTATTACATAGAAAAAATCATGAAGGACTATATTTTCCTATAATCGAGTAAAACAGTCCATTACCGCCTTCAATGTCTAACGAAATTGAATTTAATTGGATGCAGGCAGGATGCTATTCGAAGATCGCTTTCTCGATGACGAGGGCGAAAGTGATACTGTACAACGTGCTCATAGACTGACCCAACCGGATGGGAGCCCCGAATAGTACATAGATGGCTTGAATGAGGTTCCTAAACCAGGTTCGTCCCTGGCTGGTATCATCACGGATCGAATACCGACCAATAAGTTAATCAGTCATCCTCCTCACAATTTAGAATGAATTAGTCGTAGCTGAGCCACTTCATTAGCCTTTACAGGTGGCTGATCATGACCAAACCGACTGCCCGAACTCCCGGCGCGGTTCGTTGACAGTCATTTACACCATACTTTTTGTTCACCTTTAGAGCTGCCTGAAATTCAGCGTTCCAGTACTTCTTGAGACTAACCCTCCCCTGCCCCTCCTCTCCACCTATACCATACCTGCCCGCTTATAAAGATGCATCGTATATTCGGTTGTTTAGGGTCAAAGGTAGCCTCCCAACGTCATACGTACAGAGGCGCAAACTTTCAACGGAACCAGAAACAGTATAGATCGTTTTTACTAGATGTTTTGTTAACTGCTTTTTCCGCTGCAGTACGCGATGCGAAAGTATCACAAGTTGGCGATTTATGGACCAAACTTCAGTCTCGGATGGGATCCAAACCAGTACCTGGGCTATCCGGGCACTTGCTCTACCCCTTGCACTATCGATAGCACAAGTACGGATTCGAGTCCCGTTCGAGACTGAAATTTGGTCTATAAATCGCCAACCTTGTGAGCATAGATAGACGCAGAATCAGTTGCCGGAAATTTTTTTCTAATTTGCTAAGTTAATTTGAAGGCTGAGAGAAGAGTTTTGTAATATGAAGGAAACTTACCACCTCTCAACTAGTTTTTTGACTATCTGGGTAAACCTCGGAAGCTAATTAAGGGACTTTTACCGTTCCCGTCGTTCGCGTTCATTTGAAAAAAAGGCACCGAAGAGTGTGTGAGCGTTCAAGGGCAAAGGTGGATAACTGCAAAGTGCGCACTACCATTTGCATAGTGCGGGGATCAAACCCCGGTTTCATATCATCAGGCCTACCAACCCTTCCCGCCCTTCGGGGTCGATTAATATTGGTTTCAACCTGTCTAGGAGCATGAGATTTGGCGTACTCCGTCAGTTACTGTGAAGACCATTTATGCGTACGAAATGAGGGACTGATCAACTGATTTCAATTTACTGCTTCTGTTGCACCGACGAAATAGACCAGTCCAAAACGCATGTTCAGAACTCAGAACAGAGGTGTTTTAACGTTCGCTTCGAAGACTTCTCGGAGCGCCTTTTCCGACTGGATGTGCCTAGCTAGAAACTACAGCCTCCAATCGAACAGCAACGAGGACATACCCCTCGAAATTTCATTTACTGCTTGATGGTACTCCAACTCGCACTGTGAGGTGGCCAAGGAAATCACAATATGTGAGTTTCTAGCCGTGAACCTGTAAGTGTTAGTCGCGGAATAATCGCCGAAAACCAATCAGATCAGATGCTACTATGATGTTGCAGCAATTATTTTACGACTACTTTTACGGTAGAATTTTGGACTGCGACTGAAATGCCATTTTCGTTACCAACAAGCACAACGAGAGATAATAACATCATATAAGCAGCAATGATACTGACGTACTAGAGGGGGAAATCGGTGGTGTCGTTGGAAGGGATGCTGTAACAACAGGCAAGAACAGCATCGGGACGATTTTCTTTTTTCCGTTTTTCTTAGACTTCCCCTCAAGTCGGCTGCAGCAGCCGCGTGGCCTTTGTTTCGAGAACTTTCGGTCTTTTTTTTTCATTCATACGTTTCCAAATATACATGCTTTTATTACGGACCCTTACTTCCCACATGTTGCGATCCTAGAATGGGGACATAGGCGTATAGGAAAATGATTATCAGCAATTCTTGGACAACCTGGAACAACCCTGATTTCGCCGAAAAGTTACTTTTCCTCATCCAGTAACGCCCTTACTGCTGACAGTGAGGGCTACTCAAAAAATCTGCCCGAGGGTACCCTAAACTAGTACAGTGGACATTAAGTAAACAGTACACAGGTGCATGCAATAAGAGTAGCACGAGATATTGATCTGAGTATCAAGCCTGCGTCGTATACTTAACGGCTTTACGAAAACTTCTCTTATCCTCAGAGACGCCAGAGAAAATCGTGTGCACCAGCAGCATGGACGAGTTGCACCCTACTTAAAAGTCGCGAAAAAAAACGTCCTCATTCGCTTTTAGAACCTCTCTGAACTAGAAAATGGCAGTTGACCTAGCTAAAGATTATGCTCAGGGGAAGAAGGAATTCATGTAAAATATCGAAGTTCGAAACACCGCAGTGGTCATGAGGTGCCATTACGGAAAACTGTCGTAATCATCGAATTGCGAATACCATAGAAGTTTGCGATAGAACACAACTCCATACTTTCGGAAGAGCAGTCGACTCCGCCTTTCCTTTAGGCAGATTTAATTTGTTAGGCTATAACCCTAGCCCTAGCCCGTGGCTTTACCCATCCCTTTTTATTTCTCAGTGTGTGAAACTGAAATTGAACTGAGCAACAATCAGAGGTGTGCTGTTCACCAAAATATTGTTTGCTTTAACCAATTCAAAAGCTGTTACTCATAGCCCGACGAAGACAACGACAGGGTAGCAGCCCTGAATAAGACCCATACATCGAAAAGCAAAGGATCCCTCCCGGTTTTTAAAAATTTGTCAACCGGAACTACTTATTTGGACTCATTTGTTTCCATTTCATAATTAAAATTTGATTTGATCTAACTGATTTAGCCTATTTTTCTCGTAATTTAACTGACTATTCGAATCGTACCCTGAGAAATGCTACTGTTTTCCATCCATTTCGTTAAGGTGACAGCGACAAGGATCGAGCATTGAGTAACGCTTGGTCAGTTATAATCTCCATTAATTCAATTTTAACAGCCAGAAAGGTTAGCAAAAAGGTTTAGGCGCTGTAGGGTTGCTCAACGTTACCGAACCGACTGTTGGTCCAGAGGAATTCGTAGTTCGTAACCGAGCCCTTTGTTCTACTTGAGAGCTGCCCTATAAACTATCGGGATTAACACGCTAACACGCAGCTAAAACATAACTGTGTGCCATAACTGGTTCAATGTCCGCTCAAAACACTTCCACCGAGGGCCTTCTTTTTTCTCCCTGACTTTATTCCTACGTAGTGGTGGGGTTCGTTATTCCTGTTAGCTGGCGCCAGTTCGTTATTCTCTTATGGTTTGTGGCATCTTCTGCCATTATTTTAGTCTCGTTGAGGTCCTTCCTCACCACGTCCTTCTGACTTTCTCAGATTCTCATCCTAGTCCAAGGCTTAACCTGAACTTCGGATTAAGAAGCTTCTCTATTTGCATGATCCCGTTTTTTTTTGCAGCTCGTGCCCATACCATCGGAAGCACTATTCCTTCATCTTTAGCTGGATAGGGACCATTTGCATGACCGTCCTGACCCAATTCAACGGTCATAGAGCATCCCAGGGCTCACCAATGCTCTGAAAACCTTTCCTTTGGGCTTCCTGGAGTACCGTCTATCCAGAAGATGCCACTTAGCTCCACACACTTGATCCATATCGCGTTTATAAAAGCCTCTCAGCCCAACACATGCTATCGCCAGCGGCTAGGCCACTTCTTAGGTATGGTGAATCATGAACTCTACCAAAAGCTTTCCCGTGCCGTAAAAACTATTACTATTCGCTACATCGGCCACGTTCGCCCTCTTGGTCTACCAAAAGGGCTGTCCAAAAATTAGCGTAAAAAGTCATTGTCGCGGCATGATGAGCTTGATAGAATTTCAAAATCAAAATGAAGAAAAAATTCACACAGAAAGGGACTCACCACAGCAGCTGACAAAGGCGCCGAGGCTGGCACAGCCATGTAGCTTAGAAACAACGGTTGTCTCGGATCACCTCAATCTCTTCAGAGATCCCAGAGATAATAAAGATTATGAAAACCAAGTTCTACACTTGAAAATACTGATAACACCACAAGTTCGCACTTTTTAGAAAAACAGGCAAATCACTATTTTAAGGTAGTATCATTTAATTTTGAAAGGCTCCTCTTTTTCGAAAATGATACCGAACAAGAACCCTGAACAAGTTCATGGTTCACATTATATTGAAAGCTGTTGCTCACAGATTGAGATCGACTGGGTGGGAGCCCTGACTAGTATGCATATAGTTTGAAGGAGAATCTAAATCAGGGACCTTTCCGGGTTGTAACACCATGAGTCGAACATCGTCAAATAGTGAATGGGCTGGTTACTCCTTCTCATAGTCTCGAATGTAATTGCAGTAGCTCAGCCTCTTCACTAGCCCTTTACAAAAGGCCGGCTGATCATGACTGATCCGACTGCCCGACACCCCGGCGTATCGTTGGCAGCCATCTTTTACCAAGCTTTTCGTTCACCTTCAGAGCTGTCTGGAATCTGCATTTTAGGTTTTGCTAGAACTATCCCTCTCCTCTCCCTCGTCGTCCTCCTATACACATACCTGCACACGTATCTAAATGCATCGCAGTAGTTCAGGATCAAAGGTTGTCTCCTAACCAGAAACAGTATAGATTACTGCAAAGCCATTAATAGGGACATTCTTTTTTTCATTCATTCAACTAATGCGAAGACTGAGAGGGCAAAGTTGTAAAGTGAAGAGAAGTGAGCTCTCTCGAATTCGCCTTTTGAATAAACTGGGCCAATCCTTGGGAGCTAACAAAGAGACTTTCACATGTCTATTCGCAGAGTATTTGACTGCAAAAGGCAAAGATGGAGTACTGCCAGGCAAACTATCAATCGCTTACTGCGGGGTTCGAATCTCGTTCCCATATCACCAGGCCGGTCAACTCTTCAAGCCTCCCTGGGTTGACCAATATCAGTTTTAGATCTGTCCGAGAGGAAAACCAGTGATTCCTGGGAGCACTTTTTCTTAGTAGACCGGGTGTGTTTAATTAGGAATTATGGCTTGCAATTAAGCAATAACAAAAACACGGTTCACAAAATTTCTTCTGCTGCCTCATGTTACTTCTAATGGTGCAGTTAAGCGGTAAAAGAAATCCTAATGGGTGAGTTTTCGTTTTAGTCGGAAACCCACACGTTTAAAGGCACAGTTCACGATAAAAATGTCTTCAGGAATTCCCTCATAGTATGAGCTCCGGGACCCTACTGGTACCATATGTGCAAATGTCAGGTCGAGAAACGTCCCGGATAGAGCACAGCAAGGTACAAGACATTGTATCATGTGAATGCCACACCCACAGCGGACGACTTTCAGCGGTGTTGTAGAGTCTGCGCCATTCGCAGGGGAACCCATGTAGGGAAATCAAACAATTTGTCATGAAACATAGCGACAGTCGTACAACTCTCGTACAACTTCTATTGTCACTACTTTTAGCGAGCCTTTTTTCTCGAGAAGTCGGCGGATTTTCTAGCTTTCTTTGTTGGGATGCACTACCCTCAACCAATATTTTCGCTTTTCGACTTAAAAAGTGTACCTCAAAACTATCGTGAACTGTGCCTTTAAGTCGGAGAAACTCATAGGGAGCATATCTGATTTTAGGCTACAATGTTGTTCTAGCAGTTGTTCTAACGACTAGGCGATGGTATCGGTTCGGAAAAAGCGTAAATACTTTTCTCGTTGGAGACAAACGCAATGAGAAACGATAACATCGAATACGCAGCAGCTACACTAACGTATCAGGGGGAAATCTGTGGTGTCGATAGAAGTGATGCTGTAACAACTAGCAAGAACAGCATCGGAACAACTTGCTTCTTCCCGTTTTTCTCAGACTTCCTCTCAGGTCAGCTGCAGCAGCCGCAGGCTTCGATTTTGAGAACTTTCGGTCTTTTTTTCCATACTTAGGTGACCCTAATATACAGGGTGTCCCAAAATTATTTGCGCCAAAGTTCAGTCATTTTTAAGGTAGAAATAATCTATCAAATTCACAATACCTGTTATTAATTAGTTGCATAAGAAGGTTTCCTTGCAATATGCATGGTTGCTGATGTGGAACTCCCATTATCTTTCAGATGGAGGAGGCTCATTCAATGCCACTTGCAATCATTGACACGCGCGAGGTGGAAGGGCATTATGAAACTCCTTGGTATTTTTCTAATAACTGTATAGGAGGCTATTAAACGATATAGAAAAGAAGATTGAATCAGAGACAAACCAGGAAAGACAGAAAGGTAGAATGTTCTGAAGATAGGACTATTAAATTGGTCCGTATGCCAATCGGTCGG